>SZWC01015459.1:4247-19634 GCA_023375785.1 Penium margaritaceum | reverse complement strand
GAAGCATGGTCGGGAAAGAAACCCAACGCATCTCATCTGAAGGTGTTCGGATCAATTGCATGGGTGAAGATCCAGTCGGGAGAAGGTGGAGGCAAGCTTGACGCACGTTCCAGGAAGTGCGTCATGGTTGGGTATGAAACATCACACAAAGCCTATCGGCTTTGGGACCAGGCAGCAGGCAAGCTCGTGAGGAGCCGCGACGTTGTGTTTGACGAACGCACCCTTGAAAAGGGAGAGCTGCTGGACCCGAACCTCGCTCCCAAAGCGGGAGAGTGGATAGTATTGCTTGAGTCTGGAGACCAAGCACCCGACAACTGGCTCGCTTTGCCAATAGGTGGTGGGAATGGGAGAGTAGCTGCAGAGGATGATGCAGCATCTGACATGGACAAGCATACCGAGGCGTCCGAGGCTTCCGAGTCTGACTTGGAGTCTGACGACTCTTCTGACGACGACAACGACGACAAACCACCACCTATGGAAGCACCGGCACCAAAGCAAGAAGCGGCACCACTACCCCGGAGCAGTTTGTAACCAAAGAGAGCACATTTGCGGTATGAGGATGATTGGACCGGCCTTAGCTGGTCGTGCATGGATCAGGGAGAGCCATCCACAGTGGCGGATGCGATGAATGGCCCAGATGCGGCCAAGTGGAAGGAGGCAGTGGATAGCGAGCTTGCGTCCATTGACGAGAACGGCACGTGGGTGCTGGGACCCGACAAGGCCCACGTTGTGGGATCCAAGTGGGTCCTCCGAGTGAAGAAGAAGCAAGACGGTAGCATCAACAAGTTCAAGGCAAGGGTAGTGGCTAAGGGGTTCTCTCAACGCCCGGGCTCCGAGTACGATGAGACGTTTGCGCCCGTCGTGACCTTTGCCTCCATCCGCTCTCTCCTTGAAATTACAGCCGCAAAGAACTTGGAGATACACCAGATGGACGTCAGGACAGCTTTCCTTTATGGGAAGCTTGACAAGGAAGTGCTGATGGAGGTGCCTGAAGGAGTCGAAGCTCCTAAGGGCAAGGTGTGCAAGTTGGTGAAAGCGCTCTACGGGCTGAAACAGGCCCCAAGGATGTGGTACAAAGAGATGGAAGGTTTCATGACCGGCCTCTCCTTTGCGCATTGCCAGAATGACCCGAGCATGTACGTGTGCGATAATGGGAGAGGGCTGATGCTGGTTGCGCTGTTCGTGGATGATCTGATCATCTGCTTGTCTTTGGTCGAGCTGCTGGATGAGCTGAAGTCTGACCTCAGGAAAAGGTTCAAGATGAAGGACATGGGTCCTCTCGAGTACTATCTCGGGATTTCCATCCACCGCAACCGAGTAGCAGGCACCATCGAACTCAACCAAGTCAAATACATTGGTGAGGTACTGAAGCGCTACCACATGGAAGACTGCAAACCTGTCAGCACCCCAATGACGACCGACACAAAGTTGAAGGCCTCCATGTCGCCAAGCAACGAAGCAGAAAAAAGCAAGATGCAAGACATCCCCTACCAGTCTGCCATGGGTAGCATCATGTACGCCATGGTAGGGACTCGTCCGGACATCTGCTATGCGGTGGGACAAGTGAGCAGATTTGTGGCCAACCCTGGGCCACAACATTGGCAGGCAGTAAAGCGCATCTTGCGCTACTTGCAGAAGACACGTCACATGGGCCTCGTCCTTGGAGGCTAAGAAGGAACGGACCCCCTTTGTCTGAAGTGCTACACCGACGCTGACTGGGGAGGAAATCTCGACGACAGGAAATCCACCTCTGGATACGTGTGCATCTTGAATGGCGCTGCCATCTCATGGGCCAGCAGGAAGCAGGATTGTGTTTCTGTGTCCACGGCTGAGGCATAGTACGTTGCTCTGTCTGAGGTGTGCAAGGAGACTTAATGGCTCCGCAGCCTGCTTGGCAAAATGANTTGGAGGCTAAGAAGGAACGGACCCCCTTTGTCTGAAGTGCTACACCGACGCTGACTGGGGAGGAAATCTCGACGACAGGAAATCCACCTCTGGATACGTGTGCATCTTGAATGGCGCTGCCATCTCATGGGCCAGCAGGAAGCAGGATTGTGTTTCCGTGTCCACGGCTGAGGCAGAGTACGTTGCTCTGTCTCAGGTGTGCAAGGAGACTCAATGGCTCCGCAGCCTGCTTGGCAAAATGACAGTGCCACAGAAGGACGCCCCAGTTGTACACGTGGACAACATGAGCGCCATCTCCATGGCTGAAGACGAGATCATCTCCCAGCGAACGAAGCACATCGACATACGTTACCACTACTCATGTGACCTGGTCATGAAGAACGTGGTGGACTTGCAGCACTGCGGAACGAAGAGCATGCTTGCTGACTGCATGACCAAGCCGCTGGAGAGCGACTTGCACTATGCAGGCATTTGAGGATTCAGCATGAGGAGTGCGGCAGAGGAAGGGTGAGCCCCAAGGTATTGATGGAGCCGAGCAAGGGACAGATGGACAGAGGTGCAAGGGAGAGATTTGTTGAAATAGTATGCACCTTGTCCACTGCTTAGCTGGCTAGCCACACATACAGACAAGGCATGCACTGCTCTATGGAGTACGTCCCCTTGGTCTGTTCTGAGATGGGCCAAGAATGCACTGCCCATAATGGGTATGTCTCCTGTGGCTCATCATAGGAATCATACCTTTTTGGCTTGGTTGAATAGGCACCGGAGTCTCAAATGAGAGGTCACGGGTTCAAACCCCGCGACTGCCGCAATTTTCTTTGTGGCCCAAACTGGGATAGGAAGCTTCTAGGAAGCTTACTAGAGCCTGCTTTGAGGATGACACTTGTAGGAGGACGCGCCATGTAGGACTGTAGGTTGAGGTTGGCTCCAGTGGAGCCACTACAAGCAGAAGCTTTAGCAAAGCTCTGCAAGCATAAAAGCCTATACCTTGCATGCATCCATTTACAGTTCTTGCCTTTGAGACTCCTCACAGAGTGTCCAACCGAAGGTAGACACTAAAGACCAACATGTGGACTTCGTGAGGTTGCAAACCAAACGAACCTAAAGTGTGTATCCCTCGTTCAAGGGTGATATGTTATCTTGGTTGCAATGCCAAGAGCGGTTGGCGGCCTCCCATGTCGGGACCCGTTCTCTAGACCGTTGCTATCCGGCGCATTGACACGTAGGACCAGAGCACTCGGTGGAGCCACAGTTCCAACACACCACGTTACCAGGGACGCGAGAGGAAGAAGCAGTTTCCCTGTCATTTCCCTTGTCCTTCCCCTTACCCTTGATTTTCTCATGATCTTGGGAGGCAAGGACGGAGGCAGTGGAGGTAGACGGTAAAGATGAAGATGAAGAGGATGTGGAAGAGGAAGAGGCGGATGAAGTGGTATTAGTGAGTGCAGCAACTCCCGTGATGGCAAAGTGGTGAAGATGATTTCTCCAGAGGCTGGTCTACCAGGCAGCAAGGCGCTCGAAGGTGAAGTCCTAGAGGGTTTCAACACCAGGTGGAGACTTCGGTGGGACAAGCTGCAAGGTAAGACACTGCAGCTCATCTGTTTTGATGTCATGAAGACGGTCAGACGACTCAGGGATGAGGTTATTGACCATGCTGATGACTACAGAGAGCTAGCCAGGTGAGGAGTCACCAAGATCACTAAGGAGCTTGAGACAGTGAACCTAGTAGGCATCGGCGGTCTCGTCAGCATGCATGAGAAGCGTGTTGAACTGGACTGCAAGAGCACTCTGAGCGACTTTACTAGTGACAGTGGTGCAACGACAAAGCATGGCATATGCGCAAATAGGATCGGCTAGGCGTTGGACAACAGGATGAGCGTTGAAGGTGTCAATATCATCAATCAGTGGCTCAGGTGTAGCAGCAACGAGGACGTAGAAAACATGAGTAAACTCAGTACCAATGGGTGTGAAGGGAGGAATGGCTGGAGAGTAGTACTCCCACAGTTGCTCCCCCTGAGTCTAGGCACTAAAGAGTACCTATCAGGAGGAGAAAGTGAGCCCGGAGGTAAGCGCAGGTGGCTAGAAAAAGAAATCATGTTGGCGTGGCTCAATAAGAAGGGTAGCTACCGCGGGGGTGCCCGCATGTACAGCATTAGAGGTGCTAGAGGCAGAGGGTGCGGAATATGTGCCAACATTGGGACTAGCATTGGCGCCAGCAAGTGGGACAGCACACGTAGCGAGAAGGCAGCTCAACACGATAGTGGCGACCTCATTAGAAAAGGTGAGACAGTTTTCTTCTGCCATTTTAAGGCGATCTTCAGCCTCCTACTAAGCCTCAAAAGCGAGCGCCACGTGGCACTGAAGGGATGCAATGACTGAATCATCGTCACTAGGCATTGTGACAACGTGAGGATCCTATCCGCCAGATTTTGGCAGAGTTTGTGTAGCCCCAATGGGCGTGGGAAAAATGGGTATGCCTTAGGCAAGTGGTAAGAGAGCTGCAAGATATTCCATCCCAAGTCAGACAAGACAAGCCACCGCAAGAGGAACAGGGATAGAAGACAGGCACGCACAGCATGCAAGAGCAGATCATTAGTCCGTAGGGGGAGATGGGCTGCGTACAGCAACTGAAGCGGCAGAGAGAATAGAGATGGTAGAGGGAGCTGGAACTACTAGAGTGAGTACTCCGGTGACAAAGGCTGCGCCTAGGATGGTAAAGATGGTTACAACTGAGACGGTCTCTGTGACAAGGCTGGAGGTCATATATGGAGCTGATGTTGCAGCGGTGACAGTCACTACTATGGAGATGTGGATGGAGGATACAACTGCTGTAGTGGCAGAAACAACAAAAGCTGTTGCAGATGCGATAACGGACGCTGTTGTAGAGATCTATGTGCCATTTTCTGTAGCAGTTGTAGCAATGGGTCCGAGTACAACCACGACCTTGGTATTAGCCTCAGTTGCACATCTAGTCGAGGTAGAAGTAGGCGCATGTGAAGCTCTAGCGGCTGCTGCAAATGTGGCGGTGGCAGTTGTAGTAGTGTCTATGACAGTGGAGGTCGTACGTGTTAGTGCACTAAGAAGACCAACAATGTCTTACGTGATTGCTGTGTACAACTGAGCACTAGTGATCTCCAGCTTTCAAGTGTCGTACGACTGTGGATCCCCCCAGAGAAAAAGGAGGAGAGATGCTTACTGGACGTTCACGAGTAGTCCACGCTGACAGCACTGAGGCAGACTCAGATGCATACCTCTACAATGATGCGTGTGGTAGTGCATCGTCCTCCTCTCATAGTATGGACTAAGTGGTAGCACGCCACGAGACTTCATGATGCGCCAGTGTGATAGATGGTGCACGGCCATAGCGGTGCCCTAAACGGGTGCTACCGCTATTGCTACTGTTACCGATAGAACGCCGGCTGAATCTGCTGTAGCTACTGCAACTACTAGGACTGGTGAAGCTGGTATCACATTTGAAGCACGAGCTGTGAGGACATGGTTGCTTCCAATGCTGTTGCTCTTGCTACAACTGCTACTGTTCCTGTCGTTGCTACTGTTGCTGCTGCTGTGGCTGCTGTTGCTACCGCTATTGCTGCTACTGGTACCGCTATAGCCTATGCTATTGCTACCACTGCCGCTGCTGCTACAATGACTGTAGCTGCCATTGCAGCCAATGCGACTGTTGTAGAGGCACGCCTCCTTTTGATCATGCTACTACTGTTGCTGGTGCTGTTGTGGTGGCTACTGCCGCCGTTGCTGCTATTGTTGCCGTTGTAGCTGATACTGTTGTTTGCACTGCTGCTGTTGCTGCAATTGCTGCAACTACTATCATAGCTGAGGCAGCAGTTGAGGAGTCTTGGGTCCTTCTGATGTTTGACGCTGTTACTGTTTCTGTTGCGGTCGCGGCTACCACTGCTATTGCTTTTTATGTTGTTGTTTCTCTGGCTACTGCTTTTTTCACGACTACAGATGCTGTAGTTGTGACCGAAACATTGGCTATGTGATTGGGGCTACTGCTACGGCTGCTACTACAGATCCTGCTGCAGTTTTCGATGTTTGTGTGGGGTTGCAGAGACGGCCAAGAGCAATGGCTGTCGCTCGAACTGCTGATATGGTTAACGGGAATCCCGCGGATGTGCGAAGACTCGTGGGCATGAAGACTGACCTCCCCATGGATGTCTTCTCCACGGGACTGCTGCTGCCCTCCGGGAAGATGGTAGTGGTTTGCCGGGAGCAGTGACTAGAGCAGAATGCTCCATGTCACAGCTGCTGACAATGTGAAGAGGCAGCAGGGCTAGTGTACATGGGCTCTGCGGGTCTAGCAAAGACCCGCAATGTAGAGGGATCCTCACTGTGATCAGGAGAAGACTGGGATTTGTGCTGGCTGCGAGATCGCAGCAGTTGCTAGTGAACGGTGATGGAAGCTGTGCCGACGACGGTGAACAGTCACTCCATGGCCTGGACCGCACGCTCAATCGTGAGCTTGACTCACTCTCTCACTACTGCTCTGATACCATAGGATAAATGAACCTTGTGTGTGAGAGAATGCAAGGGAAGAGAGCGTGCATGGAATGCCAAGAGTAGCAAGACACCATAGATGGGAATTTTCCACACACGAGTCACGTATGTTTTCCCATACATGAATAGAAACAGTGCGTAGTGTATGGTGCATGGAGAGAGGTGGCAAGCAGGCGAGCAGTGAGTTCACCCTCGCTTGCAATCCATGCAAAGCGTGGAGCCAAAATCCATTGGCCCTGCTTTTTGGAATAAACCTGTAAGTGAGCCGCCAGAGAAACAACCGGCAGCACATAGCCTGGGAGGAGCAACCCGGCTACAAACCCCCATACATTATCACTAGGGTAGGCTTTTTAACCAAGCTACTGCTGGCCTGCGGAAGTAACATGGACGTCAAATGCTTCTGAATGGCTTTGGATCTCCTTCTCGTACACACCCATGCGTCGTCGTTCTACAGACTGTGGAGCCAGCGGCAGTGCACCTCCTACATCAATCACCTGCATGAGTGTGGTGAGTGTGTAGCGAGGCCAGAGGTCACGACATGTCTGTGGCAAATGAACAACAGTGGGAAGATAAGATTGGTCTGGAATGGTGAAGGAGGTGGTGAAGTGTAAGAATCTAGGGAGTGAAGAACAAGCGTGGAGAATGTAGTTGGAGTCTGAGGAAGTAGTGGGGAGATGGAAGATCATGGATGTGGGTAGACCAGTTTGGTCTTGAATGGTGAAGAAGGTGGTGAAAAGTAAGGATCTAGGGAATTTCTCTTTTACTAATGGTTAAATGTTAGGGTAAATTTGTCTTGTACAGTAAGTAAAAATAAAATGAGGAGTGTCTGCTCAAAAGACCCACTTCAAGAATAGGTGACGGTCACCTCTCACCACCAATAGGTATATAACTTCAATAACAAACACCTACCTGAAATGAAAGGCACACACACTAGGTCGTGCTAACGATGACATTTTGACCAGGGATTTCATTTCAAATTGCTTAGGTTTTTAACATTGCTTTTTACGATTCACTCAGACTTGTTCCATTGAGACCACGAGGAAGGGAACAAGACCTCTGATCCAATCGATGTGAAGTTGTCGCCACTGTTGTAACCATCTATTCCAAAAAGGATGTTTCTGCCTGGGCTCCATCGCTAACAGCCAGCCTCTCTCGAGAGTTGAGGAATTTCCCTAGATGCTCAGGACGGTGTAAAGCCTTGTACAACACGACCAGGTAGGAGTCTCAGAAGGTCCAAGCACCAAATAGGGTCAAGATTACAAGGTGAACTGGGATACGACACCTGTCATAAGAAGGAGACCAAAGACAGAGTTATGCGGTCAATCTACTTTAAGTGTTAACCCATCGTTCATCAACTTCAAGTACTCTTTTGAATTTTCAAGGAAGAGAGACCAATGCAAAAACTTGTTCCTCTCAAAAACAGATTTCTTTCATCTCAAACTTCATGATAGTGATAAAGAAAAGGTTCTATTAGTCCTATGTCGCCACTTTTGTGGATTGAATGAACCGTGCCCAAGTTATAAGGTTTAAATGAACCGTGGCCCCAATATGAAACTTAATGCGTCAGATGCCACGACTTTGAAGTTTAATGGTGGAATGCCACCGCTTGGACGAACTTTCAATTTTTGTAGAATATAGTGGTAATATGTCACCGCTATTCACACGTTTCCCCTGCTTTGTCGGAACGAAACCGAGTGAGAGTCATCGCTCGCGATTGAGCGATGACCCGTTTCTTTTTTCTTCTTTTTTCCATCAAGCAAACTCTGTAGTTTGCAATCAAAATCACATTTCAACCCTAACACCAATGTTGGGTGCAACGGATTTGATGGAATCCTTGGCCGACTAGGCCAAAACCGCGGTGCTTGAGGGTCTCCGACCCTCAAGCCATCCCGTCTCACCGCCCACATTCCCAGATGACCCTACTCGAGCCACATGGCTCCTTCGACCGGTCGGCGTGCCATTGCCACGCTACACTTCCCTCTTGTAGGAGTGAGAGCTGCCTTGGCATCCTCGGTAATCCCAATGTGGGATTCGAGCCCTGGAGCTCTGATACCAATGTAACGGATTCGACGGAATCCTTGGCCGACTAGCCCAAACCCGCGGTGCTTGAGGGTCTCCGACCCTCAAGCCATCCCGTCTCACCGCTCACATTCCCAGGTGACCCCGCTCGAGCCACGTGGCTCCTTCGACTGGTATGCGTGGCACTGCCACGCTGCACTGGGGTTCAACGGTGCACTGGGGTTCAACGATGTGTGCACAGAGTTACGGCCAAAACAGTGATTTTGGGCCGGTTTAAGGACAGATCTTGTACTGCCGCGTGCGACACCCGCCGTGCGCCGCGGCAGGTACTTATGCCATGGACCTGTCATTTGTCATTTCTCTCTGCAAATGCTATTGAAGCATTCTGACACTTTGCCTTGTGTCTCCTAGCCAGACGCTTGCCGTTGTGTGCACGACTTGTGACTGTCATCACCCTCTCACCAGGCACTGACGCCTAGTCAGCAGTTGTGTCGCTAGGAAGCTTCCACTCATATTCTCATGGTATCAGAGCGGTGAGAGAGTTCTCACCGAATTACGTAGTAGAGACGCAGCAGAGCAGCAGCAGTGAGAGCCACAGCTGCAGCAGACCCACAGGGACCCGTCGACGACAGCAGACCGCCGTCGACGTCGTTCACCACCTCCATGTGAGACTGCAGTCGCCAACAGCACTTAGCAGCAGCAGCGGCAATGCAGCAGAGTAGCAGCACAGCAGCAGCGGCAGCAGCAACGGTGGCAGTAGTGCACAACGGCAGCACCACAGTAGCTGCGTGCGGCGGAAGCAATACAGTAGCAGCGCAGCAGCAGCGGCAGCAGCAACAGCGATGACAACAGCAGCAGCGATGGCAGCAGCATAGCAGTAGCGTAACAGCAGTAGTGGCAGGAGCAGTAGCAGCAGCGGCAGTAACAGCAACGGCCGCAGCAGCAGCAGCAGCACCGTAACAGCACGGCAGCAGCAGCAGCGGCAGCAGCGCGCGGCGGCTGCAGCAGCGTGCAACAGCCGCAACGCGCAGCAGCAGCAGCACCACCACGCAGTTGCTCGCACAGCCGCTCGTGTAGCAGCCAGGCGACCGCTCCGCGCACTGCCGCGCGGCTGCTGCTGCAGCTGACAGCGTAGCAGCAGCAGAAGCCGAGCAGAAGCTGCTACGCAGCTTTAGCACAGCTACTGCGCGGCCGCTGCTAAGCGACCGCCAGCTCCCGTAGCGGTCGCGAGAGTTGACAAAAAAAGCACGCAAGCTGACGTCAACATTCCTCCTTGCTGACATCATCAGACCTTGCTGGCGTCAGCAAATTTCTGCTGACGTCAGCACTTGCCTTCGTGAAATTTTTGGCTGGAGGGTCAAAAGTTGCCAGCATTTCAGACTCCTCGAGAAACGCTCACGTTTCCGCAATTCGACCACGTTGATGTCCCGGCCCATAATGAGCGGCACCATGGCTCGGCCTGAGGAGAAGGGAAAGAGGGTAGTAGATCATTCTTCTTCCTCCTCAGAGGTCATGAGCCCACGCTCGCAGGCCATTGAGGACCTGCAACCCAGCAGGACGACATGCGTTGCTTGCAGCAGGAGCAGACTGACGCCATTCGTACACTTATCGAGCTCCTTCGAGGATAGTCCACGACTCCACGACAGACTCATGAGGGAGCGGCTGGGGTCACACCCTCTACACAACAGTCTGCTCCAGCATCGGAGACAAGAGCTGGAGCCGACCCGCCACCTCTTGACCTGCTGATTCTTGATCCTTGGGACGTTGATCCAGACATGCCAGGCATGGAGGGCGACTCCCCAGAGTGCGAGATTTGTGTGCTTCAGAATCGTATCCGTCAGCTTCAGACGAGCTCTCGGCCCCCACACACGTCTCACTTTCCGGAGTTTCGATCGTTGCCCGATCTCCACACCAGCGACTTCCCTCTTCCTGGCGTCTTTCCTTTCCCCCGTCCTTCTTAGCTTGTGGTTGCGCTCCCTACGGAGCGGCAACCCAAGGACTTCGAGACGCCGTCCCCACGGTACGTCAGCGAGGACGGCTTTGACTGCTGGCAGATCCTCTTCCAGGTTTGGGCCACATTAGAGGGCGTGTGGCCCTATTACCACAACCCGTATCACACTACGGACCGAGCTCAGGTGCTGACAGCGGCTAGGGCGATGCGTGGACTTCTCTACGCCATGCCGCGCGAGATGGTCGTCGACTTCCGTCCATTCCTCGGCGAGGCGGGCACAGGCACCGGCGCCAATCCACGCGTGGGCTGGGACCTAGCATTGTCCCTGCTTGCTGCACAGACGCACGCCACCCACGCCGCGCACATCCGTGCCTTTCACTCCCTTTGCCAGGGGCCTGCCGAGCCTGCAGCCGACTACTGGCGACGTGCCATGCACACTTACACGTGCCTTGGGACATCAGGAGGCACACAGCTGTGGGCGCTCCCCACGATCATGCTCGGGGTTTGCGTTGCGCACACAGATATCTTCACGCGGTACATCGATGCCGTGCTCGAGCCCTTCTCAGCCTCACTACAGCCTCTTCCCTGGGCGCAACAGCTTTTCCTCCAGGTGACTTCCGCCCGTGAGGCAGCCGTGGCTCATCAGGAGACCTCCATTGCTGCAGCAGTCGCCGCGTCACCACCGACACCCCTCGTGCAGACCCCTTCTCCATCCTCTGTCTCGTCCTCCTCCTCCCCTTCTGCCCCGATTACAATGACTCAGACACAGGGTGTCGCGGCAGTAGCACAGGGGAAGAAGGGGCGACGGAGGCGTGGCTCGGGCCAGCAGCAGCCGCAGCAGCAGCCGTCATCAGGCAGTAGCAGTGGACGCTCAGTTCACTGCTACAACTGTGGAGGCGCCCATCACTACACCGAGTGCCAGCAGCCGCTCGACTGGGGCGGATTACTCGTGGGCTCCAGGTTGCGCACGCACTACGGTCTACTTCAAGCAGCGCATCCTCCGGGCGCGCGACGACCACGACCGTAGCAGTTCCCGCTTCACCGCCGGCGACCAGAGGCGATCCCGACCCACGTGACCGCACCATCGCCAAGCTCTGACACCTTCTGGCGCTTCGCTTTCAGGGAGGTGCGAGTGTGTTGTCACAGCCGAGTGGTTCACAGACTGTCTGTTTGTCTGTTCTTGTGACTGGGGATGACTCGTGTGGGGGGGCACAGTCGGCATGTGATGACGATGGGCCTGATTGTATGGACTGGATTCATGAGTCTCAGCATTGCGGTTGAGCACCACTTCGTGCATGATCTGGTGGAGCGACACCTGATCTCCGTCATTTGGGTTGGCACTGACATGCAGCGTGCGGACTTCTTGACGAAGGCACTAGCACGCGGAAAGTTCCTGGTGGCCATTCGTTCTGTTAGACTGCGCCCCTTGCCTGGGAGTGGTTGAGTGTGGGGTGTGTCCGTGTCTGTGTCACATTTGTCGTTGAACATGTTTTTGTACTTGTCTCAGTGGTACACATGTATGGACATGCATACCATCGGGTCATGGGGGAGTGTTGTGATTTGTGACGTTCGTGTTGACCTGTACAGTTTAATGTGACCACTCGGCCGTGTCCATACTTGTGCAGATCCCTGATGGGGACCCTGGAGGCACCGGTGCGTCATCTGGTGGTGGACTACCATCCTGGAGCTGACCGACGACTGTTCCAGAGCTCCGAACGCTACCTGAGACCTCCTGCAGTTTTACTGCAGCACACAGGAGTTTATCGGTGGACTGGCCGTGGGCCTGATTTGCATGTTTTTGTATATTGTGTCCATCGCTTGATGCCGGATGCATGCATGTGACCAGTTGTAGCGTCCGGCTTTTGATTCTGCACGTCTAGGTTCAGACAGCGTAGCGTTCTGACTTGTCTGCGCAGAGTTACGGCCAAAACAGTGGTTTTGGGCCGGTTTAGGGACAGATCTTGCACTGCCGCGTGCGACACCTGCCGTGCGCCGCGGCAGGTACTTGTGCCATGGACCTGTCATTTGTCATTTCTCTCTGCAAATGCTATTGAAGCATACTGACACTTCGCCTTGTGTCTCCTAGCTAGACCCTTGCCGTTGTGTGCACGACGTGTGACTGTTATCACCCCCTGACCAGGCACTGACGCCTAGTCAGCGACTGTGCCGCTAAGAAGCTTCCACGCATATTCTCAGTAGACTAGGTGCATTTCACCAGTTTTCCCTAAAAAACATTAGTATGAACCCATTGTTCACCAAAAATCATTCTTTCCTCAAGGGGCACATAAGTTTGATTGCATGAGTGAGATAAACATTTCAAAGATAGAACTGTTCTCGACTTGAAGGACCTTACCAAAATTGCAATTTTGCATCTGCGAAACATGAACCACTTGATGCTTGATTGCCCAACAAGTACCCTGTCATCGGCAAAACTGCATTATGACATTTGTTTATAAGTTGGTACCGCGGTACAATACCGCGGCAAGATAAAAGGGCACCTTGGTAGATTACTACCGATACTGTACCGGTACCGCAAAGAAAAGAACCGTACAGCAGTACTGGTTATAACGTGGTACAAAATCGCGGTACCCGGTAGTACTGCTATCAGCCATGCCTGTCGCCAGTCAGCCCATCTCCTTCCTTCCCAATCAACTCCCTCACTGAAATGAGCGGCAGGTCTTCCGAATAGTCGACCTCAATTGCACCTCCACCAGCACGAATCCTGCTGGCAAGTCCGAGGGGAACATCCTCGGACTCGATAACGAAGACATCCATCTTCCCCTCACGCAACTTAATCCCTCCATCCTCCCTTCCTGCTGCACCCTCCCCTGGGCTGGCCCGGACGGATCGCGGTGCACGGCTGTTGGATCCCAGCGCCCCGCGGGCCGGCAGCCCCAGCACAACCTCTGACACCTGCTCCACCACCTGAGGGTCCGAGCCAGCCCAGCCTTGAGAAGAAGGTCCTTCCCCATCCCTGGCCGCCTCTACGTCTTCCTCCCCTTCCCTTGCCTCGGCAGCAACTTCGACGCAGCGAGCTGAACCCTCCTGAGGCGGGGCTGGTGCCACAATGCGCACGGGTGCCAACGTGAGGCCCACGGCAGCAAGCGCACGTGCATCCAGTTCCTGCGCCTTGCCAGACGAGACAGCAGACGACATTGGTGTGGTCATGGGGGCGGTGGTCTTCATCAGGTTCAGCGCCTCGGGGTTCATTTCTGGCGGCCTGTCATCTGCCGGCGCATCTTGTTTCTGGCGCTTTAGGGGTGGCGTCGCTGAAGCGGCTGCCGGGAGGCTGGCAGACTTGTGCACAGGTATGAGGCTGAGGGGAGAGCTCGGAACAGGCACAAGCTGCAACATACTGCCGTCCCTCGGTGCATCAACTTTTTGGTGCTGTTGCTCTTGTTGCTGCTGATGCTGCTGCTCCTGCTGCTTCTGCTGCTGCTCCTGCTGCTGCTGCTGCTGCTGCTGCTGCTGCTGCTGCTGCTGCTGGTGCTGATGCTGCTGCTGCTGGCGCTGGTGCTGGTGCTCCTGCTGCTGCTTCTTGTGTTGCGGGTCAAGGTGCTCCTTCAGTTGCTGTTCCTCAATTTGCTTTTGCTTCGGCCGCTGCCGTTGCACCTGCTGCGACGCCTGCTGCGGCGGTTGGGTGCGATGAGACTGAGGAGTCCTATCCGGCAGAGACATGAGAGAGTGTCCCGCAGAGAGCCAAGACATGGCGCTTGCAGGTTTCCACACCCCTCCCGCATCCCCCTTGTCAGCGCCACGCAAGACCGCCTCGTTTTGGAACCCCACCTCACTGCGAGCGTGCCCCGGTTGCGAGCCCTTTGAGGCAGCGGCACTCGCTCTGCCCTCCACAGCTCCAGGGCTCGCGGTCTTTGAGCTAGGGTTTCCCCTCTCCACGTTGCCTCCAACCGATCTGCCAGGGAGGGAAGTGCTGGAGCCACTGGACATACCCGCAGGGGCAGCTGGCTTCTGCGCAGGCTGTTGCGGTGGAAGGCTTGCAGAAGGCCCACCCGAAAGTGGGAGACCGGCATCTGGAGCCGAATAGGAGCCAGGACCCAGACCTGCACATGAACTCCCCCAGCTTCCCAAGCTCCCACCGGCCTTCGCGCGATCCTTTAAAATTTCCGGGGCACCGGCAGCAAGAGTTGGCATGGCTCCTGGGATCGGGCCCGGGCCGCGCCTTCGGAGCACCTCTCCCGGCCTGCCAGCCCTTGCATGGCCGCTCTTTGTCCGCCCGCGACCACGCCCCGCAGACAGACCGCCGCGAGGAAAAACCCCAACAACAGAGGCAGCAGCAGCAGCAGCTGCGCCATCACCACCGCCACGACCACCACCACTGCCACCATGTCCACCAGCATCGCCACTACCATCACCGCCACCACGACCACCACTACTAGCATCGCCAGCAGCTGGGGTACCAGGGCCCTGAGGATTGGCAGCTGAATGCGAATCCATGCCAGTTGCTCCTTCTGGAGACCCACTGTGGGTGTTGCGCACGTCTGAACCCGAAATGGGTGGCCGCTGCGGTCTTCCGCCACTCCACATCATGCTCCTCCCAGCAACAGCGCCATTCCCGAGCCCCGCGCTGCGGATGTCCCTGCCAAAACTAGTCGTTTCGCTCTGCCTCAGCGACGCCGCCGCCGGAGCTGCTGCTACGAAAGCGCCAACAGGAGGTGGTGGGGGCGGTGTTGCTGCAGCTCCCCTTCCTACCACTGCTGCTGATACCTCTGCCTCTGCTGCGTCTGCGTCGTCCTGCCGGCCTGGTGCATAGGCCCTGGACGTTTCCAACAGCCCAGGTGCTCTGCGGGCGAGCGCAAGTGCTGCCTTCTTTGAGGAAGCCTTCGCCGCAGTTGGAGCAGCAGCACCTGCTTTCGCTGGCGATGGCGCAGGCCTCGGTGGCAGTTGCGGCTGGAAAGGCACGGGAGGGACAGAGCCGACCAGAGCTCCGCCAGCACTACCCATGGTTCCTCCTCCTCCTCGTCCTCCTCGTCCTCCTC
>SZWC01015458.1:53894-66388 GCA_023375785.1 Penium margaritaceum | reverse complement strand
TATATATATATCTATATCTATATCTATATCTATATCTATATCTATATCTATATCTATGTCTATGTCTATATCTATATCTATATCTATATCTATATCTATATATATATATCTATATCTATATCTATATCTTTATCTATATCTATATCTATATCTATATCAATCTCATTATCTATATCTTTATCTATATTTGTATCTGTATCTGTATCTATATCTAGATCTATATCTATATCTATATCTATATCTATATCTATATCTATATCTATATCTATATCTATATCTATATCAATCTCATTATCTATATCTTTATCTATATTTGTATCTGTATCTGTATCTATATCTAGATCTATATCTATATCTATATCTATATCTATATCTATATCTATATCTATATCTATATCTATATCTATATCTATATCAAAATATATATATCTCTTTATCTATATCTATATCTGTATCTATATCTATATCTATATCTATATCTATATCTATATCTAAATCTATATCTATATGTATATCTATATCTATATCTATATCTATATCTATATCTATATCTATATCTGTATTTGTATCTGTATCTGTATCTATATCTAGATCTAGATCTAGATATATATCTATATCTATATCTATATCTATATCTATCTATATCTATATCTATATCTATATCTATATCGATATCTATATCTATATCTATATCTATATCTATAGCTATATCTATATCTATATCTATATCTATATCTAGATCTAGATCTATATCTATATCTATATCTATATCTATATCGATATCTATATCTATATCTATATCTATATCTATAGCTATATCTATATCTATATCTATATCTATATCTAGATCTAGATCTATATCTATATCTATATCTATATCTATATCGATATCTATATCTATATCTATATCTATATCTATAGCTATATCTATATCTATATCTATATCTATATCTAGATCTAGATCTATATCTATATCTATATCTATATCTATATCGATATCTATATCTATATCTATATCTATATCTATAGCTATATCTATATCTATATCTATATCTATATCTAGATCTAGATCTATATCTATATCTATATCTATATCTATATCGATATCTATATCTATATCTATATCTATATCTATAGCTATATCTATATCTATATCTATATCTATATCTAGATCTAGATCTATATCTATATCTATATCTATATCTATATCGATATCTATATCTATATCTATATCTATATCTATAGCTATATCTATATCTATATCTATATCTATATCTAGATCTAGATCTATATCTATATCTATATCTATATCTATATCGATATCTATATCTATATCTATATCTATATCTATAGCTATATCTATATCTATATCTATATCTATATCTAGATCTAGATCTATATCTATATCTATATCTATATCTATATCGATATCTATATCTATATCTATATCTATATCTATAGCTATATCTATATCTATATCTATATCTATATCTAGATCTAGATCTATATCTATATCTATATCTATATCTATATCGATATCTATATCTATATCTATATCTATATCTATAGCTATATCTATATCTATATCTATATCTATATCTAGATCTAGATCTATATCTATATCTATATCTATATCTATATCGATATCTATATCTATATCTATATCTATATCTATAGCTATATCTATATCTATATCTATATCTATATCTAGATCTAGATCTATATCTATATCTATATCTATATCTATATCGATATCTATATCTATATCTATATCTATATCTATAGCTATATCTATATCTATATCTATATCTATATCTAGATCTAGATCTATATCTATATCTATATCTATATCTATATCGATATCTATATCTATATCTATATCTATATCTATAGCTATATCTATATCTATATCTATATCTATATCTATATCTATATCTATATCTATATCTATATCTATATCTATATCTATATCTATATCCATATCTATATCTATATATATATCTATATCTATGTCTATATCTTTATCTATATTTTTCTCTATACTTACATGTATATGTACATCTATATCTATACATATCTATATCTATGTCTAGATCTACATATATAGCTTTATCTATATCTATGTCTTTATCAATGTATATATCTAAGTCGATGTCCATGTTTATAGTTATGTCTTTGACTATGTCCATGTTTATGTTTATGCCTGTGTCTTTGTCTATGTTTTTGTCTATGTCTATGTCTATGTCTATGTCTATGTCTATGTCTATGTCTATGTTTATTTCCATGTCTATGTCTATTCACATATACATATTGATAATTATTATATGAAGGTATAAATCAGGTTACATATTTTTACATATGTTTTCATATCCATAAATGTATGTATTAATTCACATACATATCACAACATGAACGTTTGAAAACATTAACATCCATATCTATGTATTTCGCCATAGTGAGTTTTGTGTCCATATGTACATCTAGAATTCATTCCACATCTATATTCACAGTAACATTGACATGAATACAGAAATTTATACCTATCCATGTGTGTGATTCCATGAATATGTTCATGAAAATGTGTTTTTCTTTTCATGTATGTTCTTGTTTACATCTTTTCACTATTGAATTCACCCTTCTCCATTGTTCATTGAATGGATAGAGCCTTTTGAAAGTTGTTTGAAGAATTTGATGCTTGTGGTTGTGAAGCTCTCAAGCCATCATGTTCCACAACCGACAAGTCATGGACCTTAGCTCAACGTGTATGGTACGAGCCACAACATAACATGTGTATCAGTATGAATACATGTATTGATATGTTGAAAGTAAGTTTGAGTGAACGTTACAACTATGATTGGAATTATAACATTAAGATACTAGTGTATTGATTGAAGAACAATTCATTTTTTTCATACAATAAAAATTGAAATAATCAATCTGATGGAGACATCATTTGATGTTTCCTAGTGGTTTGAATTCATGCTTAAACACAGTTGTAAAATGAACTTTTATTTCAAGGTTTTCTTGAAGATGTAGCAGAGAAAAATGTTTCATCAAATGTTCATAATTATACTGCATTCAATAAAATGAACGACTGGTGGTGCATCATTGTTCATGAAACATGAAAACATGGAGTCTTTTTAGGCACAAATTATGATTGGTGGCTTGTAATACATTCAAAGATTCTAAATGAGTGCATGGGTTTCCTTGTCGACCAATGGATGTTGCATTCCCATATACATTTTCCTCCATATGTTCATGCCTCTATGTACATAGTTGCACATCGGCGCTCGTCAGCATAAGTTGGTTGCCCTCGTCTGAGGAGCATGTCACTCAAGCTCTCTTCTGGCATTTGCTTTGAATCTGGAGCTTTGGATGATCGAGGATACCCCGCCGTGTTTGCACGTTCTCCCAGCCGCCTGCGACTCTGCAGGGTAGCAATGAGAAATCGGAGTCGCCATCGGGCCGCGAGGGGTATCATTGCAAAGAATGGAACCGCAGGTGGGATATCATTGCAAAAACCTGTTTGGACAAAAGCCAAGTGGTCAACTAAACAACTTCACAGTAGTGCTCGTTGTAGGCGGAATTCCAGCTTGTCAACGGATATGAGCACCCACACAAAAGGCGTGCCCCAAAAGGGTTCAAGTCACATACACCCAAGTAGTAGAAATATGTAACTTAGTTGCCCATTGTCTCACAAAAAACAACCTCAATACCCATCGGTAGCCACTACCGCCACGCCAGTAACAAGACAAAACGCGAAACTGCATGGCGAGGCCGCATGCCATGCGTTTACCACTCATGGCATGCGGCACCCCTCACTAATATCACAAACCCCTTTATTGAAGGCTTTATCATACTAGCGGGGGGAGGTTTAATTAGAATCTGAGGGGAGTTCAAGACTCCCCATGCGTTCAAAGGGAACCTGTTGGGCCCCGCTACCACGGGGCTCAGCAGGAGCCTGCGCAGAACTTAAACCCTAAAACTGTGAATGTAATTTGGGATAGGCTTTGATTAAATTTGGTGCGTTAAAATAATAGGTTTGCATGTATAAAAAATGTCAAAAATGAAAGAAGGGAGTTTTCCCCCTGTTCGATTTAGGGTTTCATGTTTGGCGCGGGCGGAGCCCGCACCAAACGTACAAAACGCTAAGTCAAACTGGGGGGTTTGCGTTTCCCAAAAAAAAAAAAAAATCATCGCTCCCTCGCGATTCTTGCGTGCAAGTGATGTTCCTATGCAGTTTTTTTCTTACTCGCCGGTCGACACATGCCGCGAGCAAACATGATTTTTTGACTGGGCTTTTGAGTGTTTTTTTTGCCGATGCTAGGCAAATGAGAGTCACAGGCCCATCCCAGAATCACTGAACTTCATCGTTCATCCATATCCGCACTCAGTTTTGAGCGGGAATATCTGACGTGTCGGCAATGCGAGAGATGTGCGAGTAGTCCGTACATTTGACTGGAATCATGAAATTTTTGTGACATTCACGGTCGATGATGGATAGTTCAACAATTTCTACACAATCCACCGTCCTTCATGCTTCATTTAAGAATTTCGAGCCAGCCAATGAGGTGAAAGAAGGGCAAGAATAGATAAATGAATCCACGGAAAGGCAAGTGCGACTCGTACGCCATAGATGAATTCAGGGATAGTACAAAATGGGCCATGATTGGATGAAACAACGTCCATGTATCAGCCCGCAGCTCTCTCGCCATGTCATGGCGGTGACGCCTGGCTCACCTCGTATTTCCAGAGTCAGAATCGATGAAAGTTGGTTGGTCAATGGTCTGAAACCAGTCTGCATTGTGAAAAGGCATCGAATTGCACAAAACTGGTCGTCAGCCGATTCATTGCTTGTCGCGGGTACATCAACTGGTGAAGTTCATGTTGCTGCTAAGAAAGGGAAAAGGAAAAATCTGTCCGCAGTGCCTTTTTTAGCCCTAGTCTTGACGCGGGGACACAATAGCATTTTTTCCATTATTCCCCGATGCTGTAACACGTCCTTGTGAAGCAGGAAGGCCAATTGTCAAAGTGCATACCTGCCGGATGCCTACTAGCCACCTGTTGACATGCATGCCGATGTGGAAGTGCCGAACCAAAAAAAACTCTAGTCTTTTTGCATCGATGCAAATAGTCGCAAATGAAGTGTTGGGGATAGAAAAGTTTTCAACGTGTGTGTGAAGTGAAGGTGAATGACGTTTGAACATGTGCTCAGTTAGACTCAAAGCCAGCCGACCAAAAGCAATCAAAAAGGATGACGGACGAATGAAGTGCCAATTTTGGATCACAATGAATTGCGAATACTTTATGGAAAACAAGTTGAATGAAGAACCAGATCGTCCAAATGCACTTCCGCTCACTTCGGGACTGTTTCTTGGAAGGTATTGTGTGTAGCAGAAGTTGGCAAGAGTATTTTTTGGCAGCAGATGGACCACCTATTGCTATCAAAACATTTTTTGTCTCACCGAAATCGGCCGTTCGATCGGCATATCTAATTGGTGCGGACCGCGATAGCGGGTATTCACATTGATTCTTTTAGATTGAGGCATAGGGTTGACATAAGATCTCTTACTTGACATTTCTTATTTATGCGCCGTCAGAACAGACATCTGCCTTCGTCGTGATTTTTTTCCGCAAATCTCTGTCACTACATTCCGCAAACACAACAGCTCGAATATATTTGCCGAAAGGCAAATGGGCTTTACAGCTGATGTATCCGCGCAAGCGTCAACATAAGCGCGATGTATCCGCAGCTTGAATACAAACCACGCCATATCCAAGAAGTTAAAGAAGCTGTGCCATACCCATTTTGATGGCCATGCCCAGTCAATGACTGACGTTGTTGATGGAGCACAGCAAGGGGGTGATGTGTCTGATGTTGTCTACAGCGTACGGTGACCCCTCGGCTCATGTCCATGCTTGTACAGATCCCTGACGAGACAGCCACCTCCGATCAGTGGGGGAGCTGACGTGGCCTTAGGAGTGCCCAAGACTCCAGGACTATCCACCGTTGACACTCGTGAGGAGCTGGGGCTCATGCTCGACTGTTCCATGCCTTTTGGTAGTGAGGCCGACTGGCCGGTTGCAGGTTTTCCATTTATCAGACACTTATTGGTGACTGGATTTTGCACTCTGCTCTGTTTGGTTCTAACGGTTCTTGATTTGGATGCCTGAGCAAGGAGATATAGCCAAAAACGTGGATTTCGACCGGTCTTCCCATAGCATGAAAATGAGACCGGTCAGCGCACCGCTGCTAGCAGATGGCACTCATGACCTGACCTTCTCATTTGTCAATTATTCTGCATCATGCTTAAGCGAAGCCTTGGTTCACATGACGTATTCCAATCCTGCTCTCACTGTTCCTTGCATGACCTGTGAGTTAGCTAGCCAGATCAGTGGCGTCAAGCTAGTGAACAATTGAGCTTGGAAGTTTCCAAGAATCTCCTCATGGTATCAGTGCAACAAGCCAGAGCTTTTTGTGCTGCACAGCAGAGATGCAGCAATCGCAGCAGCAGTGAGCAGCAACAGCGGCAGCAGCACACGGCAGCAGCCACAGGTCCTGGTAGGACCCGCCAACCTGCGCCATTGCCAGGCGCAGGCCGCAACACCTGCGCGACAGAGGATTCGTGCAGGAGGGGTGTAGCAGTGTAGCAGCACGCCAGCACAGTAGCGCCATAGCAGCAGCTTTCCAGCAGCGCAGCGACAGTGGTCGCAGTTTCGACCACATCAGCAGCAGCAGTAGCAGCAGCATCGGCGGCGGCATCAGAAACATCAGCAACGGCAGCCGCCAAAGTGGCTTGAGGCCACTACCATCAAGCTCAACGGCAGCAGCAGAAGCAGCAGCAGCAGCAGCAACAGCAGCGTGCGCCACCGCTGCCCCTATCCGTGCAGCTTCCTAAAAGCCGCACAAAAATAGAGAGCCGCGGACAAAAATCACATCAGCCACCACCTCCCCATCGGCACGAGCTTGCCCTGGCTTCAAACGAACGTTGTTTTCAGCGTGTAAGGGTGCGTTAGAAAGCCATTCTCTCAAACTCTCCAGAACTGCTATTCATGCTTTGTTTCGTGCTCTGTAGCCACCAGCAAAGACTGCAGTGCACCGCAGATTTGTTTTTCTGCTGAAATTTGGGAAGAAAAGGGAAATGTGACGTTTTGCCAATTTTTTTGAATGTTTGCGACCAAAAAATTGCACCATCATGTTCAGGAAATTCAGGAGCCTCTGTCGCCCAATTGTTTCTTGATTTGGACAACCTTGACTATATAGTGTCGAAATTCTAAAACTTCACGCCCACTGGGGCGGGGTCATTTCTGCCGGATTTTTTTAGCCGCTACGACGGCAGCAGCAGCTGAGGGGGCAGAGTGCCACCGTCGTCTGAGTCGACGGTAACAGAAACAATAGCCACAACAGCCGTAGAGGCAGATTGCCACTGCCATCGGGTTTGACGATAGCAGCAACAACAATAGCAGTGACAGACCAGCACACCGCAATGACAGCAAGGCCGCAGACATGGCCAGCAGTCACCACCGTAGCAGCAGTGAGCCAGGTAATTGGTCTCGTTTCCATGTCCTCCACCTTCCATCCCGTTAGCAGTGTGCTTTCCCCGACACAGCAGCTTGCCGCAAGGGCCTGCCAGATGACTGAGCTTAAGCAACAGATCCTTGCCTCTGGGAACCGTCAGCTTGCCGAGCTCCAATGACGGATGGCGCTCTCCATTCAGGGGAGTACGAGTAACATAGCTGAGTCGAGGGGTCCCATTGATGGTCGTGTCGAGTCCGAAGCGTCGTGTTGGGATGGTAGTAATGGTGTCGCCTGTTCTGTTCAATCTGGCGAGGCTTTTGTCGGGCGGGATGATGCAAGTGTCCTGTCGCAACACTGTGTTGAGTCATGCACAGGTCCAGATGACCCGTCGTGGCTTTATGATTTCCAGTCAAGTGTTGTTGCTTGACTGTCAACATCGCAACACTCTGTGAAGCAGCCTGCTTCTATCGCCTGTACTGTTGCTCGCTGTTACAACATAGCGACAGAGCGTGTGACATATGCCACCTGGATCATTGATGCAGGTACCACCCGTCACATGACCTGTCGTCGTCGTGACTTCTTCGTGCTGGGTCCTATTAGGTCAGTACGGTCCGTGCGCACAGCAGCTAGTCATGAGGTCTCAGTCCAGGGCGTAGGCATAGTGTAGTTCCACGGGCCGTCTGGCCCCTTGTATATCTCGGACGTTCTGTATGTGCCTGTGTTGGAGCTCTGCCTGCTTTTCGGACGTGCCTGCACTCGCATGGTACTCGGCGTATCCTTCACAGGTGAGGATGCCACCATGTTTGTCCGTGCCACGCAAGAGGTGGTCTTACGTGGGGCAGCTGTAGATGACTTGTACCATTTCTCTAGCTGCCCTACGTCTGCTCCTCCCTCGCCCTCCCCAACCTCTGCTCGTGTGTTTGTGACGGGCACTTTGTCACCCAAGCACAAGCGTCAATTGCACAGACGCCTGTGCCATGTACACCTAGACGCTTTCGATCAACTAGTCCGTACACAGCCCGTGCTCCGTCTTGATGCGGTGTCTTTCGAGACACCGCCTAAGACCGACTGTCTCCAATGTGCTCAAGGAAAGATGCACCAAGCCACGTATCCTCCATCCAACTCGCGGGCGCTTCGGCCTCTTGAGTTGGTTCACTCTGACCTCGTGGGACCTCTCCCTATCGAGTTCCAGGAGGATAGAGGAAGGTATGTCCTGACGATCACTGATGAATTCATCCACATGCGATGGGTCTTTAGTCTTCGTCAGAAGAGTGATGCCGTCATTGCGGCGCGCACTTGGTTGGTCATGGCTGAGCGGCAGTCCCGGCACCTCCTCCAGGCATTCCGCTCGGATCGTGGTGGAGAGTTTCTTTGGGACTTAGCCCGATACTTCTCGGTGCTGGGAGTGGCTCACAACCTCTTTGCCCTTGCCACACCTCAACATAATGGTGTGTCTGAACAATTGAGTCCAACCATGGAGGATATGATTTGTTCAATGCAGGTGGATGCATTGGCATGCCAGAGGCGTTTTCATTTGAGGGCATGGCCGCCATGACATGGGTGTGGAACCGGATTCCACATGGCCCGCTCCCAAACAACCGCATCCCGCACGAGCTGTGGTTGGCCGCCGAGCTGACCTCCAGCTCGCGCGCGTGTGGGGATCCCTTGCCTGCGTCTGGTTCAAACCTGAGCAACAAGGGTATAAGCTCTCCCCTCGCGGCTGCATACGTGAGGCGTGTTTTTGGGCATCGCCCCTCGCTCCAAGGCCTGGCGCTTCTGGGATCCGAGTCTGTGCCACATTGTCGAGTCACATGATGCACTCTTCTTTGAGTGCCTCACGTATCACAACTTGACCGCTGGCAACACGTTGCTGCAGTACACTCCCGGTTGTGTGCCTTCTCCTTGCGTGGGGGAGTGTGTTGGGCCGGCAAAACATGTCTATAACCCTATCACCCTTGAGTCATACCACCCCTCGGGTGCCCTGCCTTTGCATCCTGTATTGCCTATTGCTGCCTCGCCCGCCTTACGAGTGCCGCCGACGTCGCCCGTTCCTACCTCGACCGCCTTGCCAATGTCACCCACGTTGCCCGATGCCCCTGACCGCATCGCCCGTTGCTGTCTCACTTGCCTTGCCAGTGTCGCTGGCGTCACCCGTTGCCACCTCACCCGCCTTGCCAGTGTCGCTGGCGTCGCCCATTGCCGCCTCACCCGCCTTGCCAATGTCGCTGTCATTGCCCGTCACTGCCTCACCTACGTTGCCAGCATCACCCGCTGTGTCGGCGTCGCTAATGACTACCTTGCCTGACCTTGCATCTCCTGCTTTGTCTGAGCCGTCAGTTTCCGCATCGCTGGCACCTTTGCTTCACTCGCCCATGTACCCTGCCTCTCGTGTATCTGCGCCTCCATTACCGATTGCACAGCTCACTAAGCCTTATTTGTGTGTCAAGGCTGGACACTTGCGTCCTTGTCCCACCTCACAGCGTACACAATGGTGACCCTGGCACAAAGGCCCTCATCCTTAGTGTTATGGGCCTCAAGGAGGTTCACCTTGCCTGTGAGACGTGCCTAGTGCTCCTTGCTCGTGAGCGCCAATTGGCACTTGACTCTTCAGAGTCGACGCTCACGTTGGGTCCTCCCTCTATTGCCTATGCTTTGTCCACGCGCAGTGTGACCGGTGCGAGGCCTGACCCCAGTGTGACCGGTGTGGCACCTGACCCTAGCACACTCCACGAGGCTCTGGTTGGGTCTGACTCGGCCCTCTGGCGTGCTGCGTGTCAGGCCAAGCTCACTGCCATTGAGGAGCACAAGGTCTTCAAGCTCGTGGACCTGCCTCATGGCCGCAAGGCTGTGAAGGCCAAGTGGGTTTTGCGTAAGAAGCTGAAGCCAGATGGCTCAGTGGAACTGTACAAGGCACAACTGACCGCCAAGGGATTCTCTCATGTAGAAGGTATTGACTTCACCGAGACCTTCGCCCCTGTCGGTTGCACAACCACAGCACTGGCCTTGATGTGCCAGACAGCCCAACATGACTAGGAGCTACACCAGATGGACGTAAACAATGCTTTCTTCCATGGAAAGTTGGAGGAGGAGATCTACATGGTCCAGCCTCCCGGCTTCAAGGACGGCACTGACCGTGTGTATCGACTGCAGAAGGCCTTGTATGGTCTGAAGCAGTGGCCTCGTTGTTGGAAAAAAGAGACCATCAACACACTATTGAGGGTTGGGTACGTCCAGAGTGCCTTGGATCCTTCTCTCTTCCTCTCACAAGCCCGTGTGCAGCTCACGGCCATTCGGGTCTACGTCGACGATCTCCTGATCGCTTCTCCCGACCTGAAGTCTGTTGAGGAAGCCAAGGTCATGCTACAGGCGGCGTACAAGATGAAGGACTTGGGGGAGGCCATAGTGTTTTTGGGAATGCGGATCATGCGCAATCGCACGCGTCGGACGCTCCTGGTACATCAGGATCGACATGCTCTCACCTCGGGGGAGTATTTTGCTAACTTGCTCGCTCCTATGCACAATGCGTCCACACCCCTCATGCCCGATGGACAAGATGCCTTGAAGGGTGACAATCCAGCTGAGCTCGTGGAGCTTGTCCACGTGACTCTGTACCTGTGAGTCATCAGTTTGCTCATGTACTTAGCCACGATGACGTGAGCCGAAATTGCCTTCATTGTCAACCTGCTTGCACACTTCTCCCAGGCACCGCACGCGCGATGTCTGGAAGCTTCTATCTGGTGTGTGAGGTATGTCGTGTCTACCGCATGCATCGGTCTGTGCTACCGCAGTCATCCCTTTGTGGTGCTTGATGGTTACACCGAAAGTGACTTGTCTTGGAGTCCAGACGGTAAGAGCCAGACATGCTACATCTTCTTGATAGGCGGCACGGCTGTGTCTTAGTGGAGTGGTAAGCAGGACTGCATTACTCGCAGCACAGCTGAGGCTGAGTACGTGGCAGTCGGTGCTGGTGCTGCCGAGAGCTTGTGGCTGGTGCATCTGTTGCATGAGTTACATCAGTCCCTATCCCCTGTTGTGTTACGTTGCAACAACCAGACCGCGATTACTATCCCCAACAACACAGGTGTGTTTCATGCTCGCACAAAGCACATTGGCGTTGAGAATCACTATGTGTGTACACTTGTCCAAAAACACGAGATCGAGGTCATCTGACTTCCTGAGAAAGGTCATCTGTCGTACGAGGTTTCTTGTGGCTTCATGTTCTATGGGACTTTGCCCTGCACTCGCTGCTCAATGACCTTCTCATGCCAGCTTTTGCTCGTGTTTGTGAGTGCTTGTACGTTCATGGACTTGTCCGCCATCTGGTCATGGGGGAGTGATGTTGTCCACAGCTTACGGTGACCCCTCGGCTCATGTCCATGCTCGTGCAGATCCCTGACGAGACGGGCCAACTCCGACCAGTGGGGGAGCTGACGTGGCCTTGGGAGTGCCCGAGACTCCACAACTATCCACCATTGACACTCGTGAGGAGCTGGGGCTCATGCTTGACCGTTCCAGGCTTTTCAGTAGTCGGTTGCAGGTTTTTCCATTTATCAGACACTTGTTGGTGACTGAACCATGGTGTTTAGGCATTTGTTGCGTAGGATTTTACACCTTGCTCTGTTTGGTTATGACGGTTCTTGATTCGGATGCCTGAGCAAAGAGATCTAGCAAAAAACGTGGTTTTTGACCGGTTTGTCCGCAGCAGGAAAATGAGATGGGTTGGCGCACCGCCGCTAGCAGACGGTAGTTATGACCTGCCCTTCTCATTTGTCAATTATTCTGCATCGTGCTTAAGCGAAGCCTTGGTTCACATGACGTGTTCCAATCCCGCTCCCACTGTTCCTTGCATGACCTGTGAGTCTACTAGCCAGATCAGTGGTGTCAGGCTAGTGAACAATTGAGCTAGGAAGTTTCCAAGAATCTTCTCAGTGTCACCCCCCTCGCTTCGTTTACACCCTCTCGCCCCCCCCCCCCC
>SZWC01015458.1:3048-50494 GCA_023375785.1 Penium margaritaceum | reverse complement strand
CTCCACCCTTGGGATCACCACCACAAGTGGTGTTGGAATACAAGTATTTCAACCAAGCTACATTCGTGATGTTGGAAAACCAGTTGAGCAATCGCATCAAGCAAGCAATTCGGATGTACGAGGACATGGAAGAGTCTGTAAAGCAAGCATGGTCCTACCTTGTCAGCACCTACATGTCTGGCGACTCTACCTTCAAATCCCACCTCGTGACAGAACTTTCACACATCAACCTCAACAGCTTCGAATGCATTGAAACATAGATCAACAAAGCGAATTCTCTACGTGACCAACTTGCAGAAACAGATGCACCAGTATCTGAGCCCGTATTTGTGACGTTCCTCCTCAACGGCCTAACTGGTGATTGGGACGACGTGCGAAATGTGCTTAAGTTCAAGCATGAGAGTGAATTAACCAAAGCATACACATGCAAGATTCTTCTTACTAAGCAGCGTGACAACCAGCTGGCAAAAGGAAAAAAAAGCGCATTCTCACCAACACAACGTACCAAGGTGTCAGCGTTGCGGTCAGCTCCACTCAGCCATCGCAGAACAGCCAGGTTTATGAAACCAGCCCCAGACCACTCTTCTATCTAGTCCAAGCCAAACACAAGCTGGCAAAGCTCCCGTGACAAGCGGCCAGGATCACGCCCTGCATATGAGTGCCATTATTGTGGCAGGCCAGGGCACGTGAAAAAGCATTGTAGAAAGCGTCTATGGGAAGAGGAGCAAGCAAGACGGACAAAGCAAGCCAATAACTCAGGAGGAAAGGGGGAGAAGAAGAGTGATGAAAAAGGGAAGCAGGCTGAGAAGCAAGAGAAGGGGCTAGAGAAGCAAACAAAAGAGGGAGGCGCAGGCAATCAGTATGACTACATGGGGTCTATGTTTCAGCTGTCAAACATAGAAAGCAACGAGCTGGTTTGCTCAACGGACGTGTGGTACCTTGATAGTGGGTGCACTTCCCACACCACTTTAAAAAAGTCTTGCCTCCATGAACTCCTATCCTGCTCCAAGGGCTTCGTTTTAGTCGACAACAATAAACAAGCTCCAGAGCTGGAAAAGGGGAAAATGACAGTGACAAGGTACCAAGGTGCCCTTCAAGTTTGGAGATGTACTCTACATACCTGAGATTGCCATCAACCTCCTCTCACTAGGGCAGTTAATGAAGAGAGGTGCATGCGTCTTCAGCAACGGAGAGCACATTGCCTAAAAGAGCCGTGAAGGCGAGACCTTTGTGAAAGGTCACCTCCTACCACACGGCATGATCAAGCTGGATTTCCGGGCACCAGCTTCTGACAAAATCCATTCGCCATTTGCAACAACAAGTCTCTACCAAGTCTCTGGTGCAGACCTTGCTATGTGGCACAAACAATTTGGCCATGTAAGCAATCAGCTAGTGCAGTCAATGTACAAGAAGGAGCAAGACAATGGCCTCAACATTAAGGAAAATGAGACAAAGGAGACGACGCAGCCATGCGAGGACTGCATGCGTGCAAAGCTTCCAGGACAGATGTTCCATCCTACCACAAAGTGTGACATCAGCCAGAAGTTGAAACTAGTCCACACAGACATATGTGGACCACTACCAACAGCCACCATCTACGGAGAACACCGATACTTTCTTCTGTTTGTCGACGACATGACACATTTCTTATTGAGCTATCCTGTATGCACTCAAGATGAAGCTCCCACCTACTTCTTCAAGTGGCTGGCAATGGCAGAGAGGCAAAGTTACAAGTTCTATGCTCAGACAGTGCCAGAGAGTACACGAGTGGGAAATTCATGTCACGTCTGGAGGGCATTGGGTTTGTGCAACAGTTTTCAACAGCCTACACACAACAGCAGAATTGTGTGGCTGAAAGAGCCAACAGTACAATGCAAGAGACGCTAAAACCTATGCATCTTGGCGCTCAGCTCAGCAGCAACCGATGGCCATTTGCATTGAGGCAAGTAGTTTGGGTGCGCAATCGCGTACTGCATGTGGTGCTGCCCGACATGATGACATTTCAGGCATGGCATGGTGACAAGCCTGACGTTACCATGCTCATAACCTTTGGTTGCATGCCAAAGGAGCGCCACAAGAAGCTGGCAGACCAGGCATCATGGGGAGTTTTTCTCGGACAAAGCTATAACATGAAGGGCTGGGAGTTCTACAAATTGGACTCACAGAGGATCGTTGGTGTCTTGACGGGTCGAGGTCCAAAAGATTAGTATGCGTCTAGAGTGTAGTTTGACTCTAGTCCGGACTCGTTCCATAGGCCGGATTTAAGGTAATTGTGAGGAGTTTTGCGATGGAAAATCTATCGCATCACTCCTCCCTTGAAGTTGGCCGCTATGGTCCTATTTCCACGTGGATGTGCCACGTGGAACGATAGGGTTTTAGGTTGCATACTCACAATGCACTATGACGACTATGTCCGTTTGTGGCGTGGTTCGTCTCGGCCAAAATGGCTGAGGCGACCATTCGCTTCCTCTCCTGAGGCGACTATTCTGAGGGTGAACGTTTTGGGTTTTACACTTAGTTTCAAAACAACCTAGACCAGTTACATTGGCAACAGAGCCATATACATTCTGTTGTCCGTCCGATCGACTGCGCAAATGACTTGGTCCGTTAATCGCCATCCTTCATAGAAGAAAAAATGAGCAAGAGAGGAAAATTGACCAATCGTCAAGCTAGTTGTGTGGGGCGTTGTGTCGTAAAATGCCCCCCGGAACCTGAGATTTGCACATGAGAGGGGAAGGCCCTCTCTCCTCCTCTCCTCCTTCATTTGGAGAGACGGCCCAAGGGAGAGGAGAAGGGGACGACCTCCCCTCTCCCCCCCCTCTCAAAGAGGCCGAGAGCTCGAGGAGAAGAGAGGGGGCGACCTCCCATCTCCCCCATCTTCACATGGGCAGCCACCCAACGTTGGTGAGGAGAAAGATTCCCTCCCTCCTATGACCTCAGTTTGGTCTCAAGGCCCGCATGACTTAGATAACGGGACTTAATTGACTATTACATGTGGAGATAGGGGATCTGGCGCAGTAGGATGAAAGCACTCGTCGGAGTTAAAGGTCGCCATATTGAATATTTTGAGAACAGAATACGTCGTTATGCCAAAACACCCTATATTTTTTAGCCCGGTTGGTTCCACACAAATCACAGAGGGAATTTCCTTTGTTTGGTATCCATTTTGGACGTCGTTAAAACCACTTTGAAGCTCAGACCGCGCTCCATGTTTTCTTCAAATTTCTAAGTGCCAGTAGCACAAGAAGTCAGGATGGTTTCCTCAATCAAGCCTGAAATTGACAGTGTTACTCATCGGTTTGCCACCATGTCGTGGTAAGAAGCTCCGATTGATCTCTGGAATATTTCTGATTTCATGAAATATTCTTAAAATCCATTTCCCTGCAAATGGAAAAAAGGGAAAATTGATAATTTTTTGAGCAGACCACATGGTGTTGTTTTCAAAGGAACAAGTTGTTCCATGCGATGGAACTGACATTTGGAATGCAAAAAAATGGAGTTTTCTTCCTCGTGAGAAATTGAGTACCGATCGTACAGAAAATTTTCGATCAACCTTAAGTTTTGGGGGTTTTAAAAAAAGACCCAAAATGGGTGACCGCTAAAAAGCCACGACATGGCTCAATGCAGATTGTTCATGCACCAAGAGAATTTGTTTATGTGAAACGACCACTGTGGAATACACAGGGTTAGAAAATGACAACCGTGATGTGAATTGAGTCGAATTCTTGATTGAAATGAATAAAGGCACCAAACGTGCTACGACCACTCAACCACTCAGGCACTTCTCGCAACCATGCAAAATGTGCGAGCTACTCAAAAGGAGTGCCAATTGCACGTTCGTACGGGAATTGTCCACGTCATCAATGTAAGTGGCGATTGGAATACTAGTAATAGCATACGTGCTGGTTGCCAAAAAAAAACGGTGTCAAGCACACTAGTGAAACAGCGCCTGTTTCACTTTAACCACGGATGCCAAAAGCATCCATGACGCTAGTGCTGAACGCACTGCTCATGGTCTTTAGAAGTATGACCCAAAGAAATCCAGATTGTGTGTCCACGTGGGTGTCGATTGCACCAAGAATTTTGGATAAGTCATATGTGAATTGATTTCAACAATAATGTGAGTGCTGATTGTATTCAAAACACAAACGCGATGGTGGAAATCCACGCCTGATGGTCGATTGACAAGTGCCGGTTGCACCTGGAATATGACCAACATGGAAAATGCAATTGTAACATTCACGCAAATGCCAAACGCACGATTACCATGATGTTGAATGCATGGCTGATGAGTACATCAGTGAAATTGTTGATACAAGTGTAAAATGCACCGTTGTCATAAATGACCATCGCAAGATTGACAAAAGCTGTGGGTTGTACTTTTTTCATGGGTGCCAAGTGCACCATTGATGCGAATTTCAAATATACTATGGCCATGAGTTCCAGTTAGAGTACCTATGCTACTCTTGATGGTACGACACATGTTATAAGATGCCGATTGCAACAATAACATGGGTGCCGATTGCATCTCATGGTATCAAATAGTCAGAACTAGCCAACTCATTGCCTCGTCATGCTAGCCTACGAGGGACCACAAACCAAAAGCATACGATCTATGCGCGAAGTGGTTTTATGGGCAAGTGCATCAAGCATGTTATTTGAAGCACCAGAAACACATCATTTGACGTTTACAAGGCATCATGAAAAAGTCGATGATAGTCATACCGTCAAATTCTTCAAATGGAGAACCGATAGGCATGGCTAGAAGCAATCACATACAGCTGTGATGATGAGATGTATGCCGAAATGGTGTAACAAAAATACAATGGTGTCGGTCGTCATTGACAGTGACGACCACAGGAAGTTGAAAACTTCTCCCCGTAGATAGAAGTATGGAGAGGTGCTTCCAAAAGAAGTACGAACCTAATTTTAACGGATAAATCACATGTGTGACGAGGAAAGTTTCCTCAAATTTGGACCATGATGAAGGTGGACAAACTCCTCTGTATACATATATGGAACGTGCTTCAAAGCCCAGTAAGTTGAGCAGCAGTTCCAAACCATGCACGGCTTCCAGTACCACAGGAGGTCAGAGCGGATGAGCAAGGACTGGAAAAAATCCACTTTTCCATGGGTTAAGGTATGCGATTCATACCATGGTACATCAGCCACGTAAAAATTGGTATACAAAATGCGTGGAAAACATGCACAGAATGCACAAAAACCTTATCCAATAACTGTTGGTGCCTTGATCACGACATAAAGTTACAAATAAGATTGGACGGGCGAATGATCATAACGATTTTGTGACATTTGAACAAGATAACGATATCAACTGATGTTCTGGATAAAAATGGCGACACCATTTCACCAAACAACTAGTTTGGTGGGTGCAAGACATGTTTCACAACAGTCGCATGTCCCATTGCTACGATGTTCAAAGGCAAATGCAATCATTTCATGACTAAGCCCGTGTCATGACCATGTCATGAGATGTGAAACGAACCTTATGTAATAGCACCTCGACTTCAATCCTCGAGGATTGACATCGTGCAGCGAGTACACAGTGTGTACTGGATGCATCATTACCTTTCATAGATGATTTTCATCATTATTCATGGCCGATGAAAACATCGATCCGTGATTGAATGTGTCAAGGATGACATCCCCAAAATAAGTAGTCAATGGTGAAGCCATTGACATTACATCACTTGATGATTGATGGATACAAACCGAGGCATCCAACTGGTACCAACGATAACAATACAGTACATGAGTGTACTAACAACCCTCTTCTGAAGAAAAGGATTATTGACACTGGAGGATGTGACTCCACTAGAGAGGGGCAAAGAGTCTTCTATGGGTCTTCAACAGAATAAGATGCCGCAGTGCTGTGGTTGAAGATCGTAAGAGTCACTCATGGCGTATGATGAGATCGACAGAATGTCGAAAGTGAACAAATTTGAAGGCGACACCTTCAGTCCATCATTACTTGACAAGCAAAAATGTCGTGGATATTGATGGACAAAAGTACGTGAATGAATAACAGGATTTCATCTAGAGTTTGATGAAAATCTGTTTCAGAGAAAACAAGCGACACTCATTTTCTACTAATGGTGCTCTAGAGTACTATGACGATCTCATAGATTTCTACAAACCAACTGCGACATAGTTAGGATCATGTCAAGGCCTAGGTTTTGTGTTTAAATCTTATGACCGTGGAGATGATCTATAAGCCGATAGCTTTAAGCTAACAATGTGTTAGCACCCACATCTTTGTGGTCCGACTGACCATGTACCGAGTCACAATCAATATTGACACAAAATAACGACAAGTGTGTTGCAACCAAATGCTGATGTAAAAGGAATCCTCAAGATGGCCCTGGAGAAATGATGCTTTTCATCAGATTCTTCCAATGTTTTGAAAAACACCTCAAAGTTGATGGCACCGTGACACAATGCACTAGTCATGTACGTCACGCTCTTCAAAAACCATGCAGATGAATTCTGACCATGCCAAAGATATGGGGTAACACCGGTTATGCGACATCAATGTGATAAAGAAAAATCCAACATCCAATTTTTTGGAACAAAAACAATCTCTGAGAAAGATCATAATGGCTACGGTGTAGTCAAACCATGCCTCCCTTACCTGGAAATTCATCGCGAAGCGACTTAAGTCTCTTGGTTTGAGGGATGGTCTAATTGATGTACATTGCCAAATGCAAGTACAATATGTTTCCGGATGTCGCTGCAGTGATAACTAGGATTGTGGTGTTTTTTCCAATGTCTTCAATGAGGGCGACACCCTCTATAAGTGCATCAAATAAGAAATATGGAAAACACTCTACTGAGCAAATGTAAAAAATGTACAGACTAGAAGACATTGAAGCAACACAGGTTATTACAACTTGGCAAGCACAATCCATTGAAGAGTTCTTGAGTGGAACTCTTGGACACGATTAGATAATCACAAAACGATTCAGGAACTAGTTGTTCCAGGATCACCGGATGTGACCTTGAAGTGTTCAATCACATGGAATTGACACCTGAAAGGTTTTCTTCCAACTTGTACCGTAATGATCGTGATTATGGTACCCGTTTGGTGAATATCATATGATGAACACTTTGTTCGTGGATAGAATCCATGGTCATTGAGATAAAACATCTCAGCTTATCTAGTTCAAAACCAGTGTGCTTTTGACAGGGACGTGAGCGGCAGCCTACGGTACCCATTTCAGATAGAAATGAGGGGATGATGGTTGAGACCAAGAACATATAAGTCGGAGCATTGTCGTGTCCAATGATGGACTTTGACAACAATGCGCATGCGAGACGACCAATGCCACCTCCTTCAAAGATGAGTGTAATCTTTGAATGAAAAAAAAAAGTGTGCTCAGTAACCATGTCTTAGGATTTTGGTGCCTCCCAACCCTAAGTAAAAGCTAGCATGCGAGTTGCATAGGCTTAGTGGAGCTTGGTTGAGTTCAACCAACCAACCCACAGGTGATGAAAGAGGTCTAGTAGACCTACGCGTGGTCATAAACACGTGGTTGCAAGCTGAGAGGACTGATGTTCGGACCTTAGAATGCACGTATTGACAATGTTGTGGGGAGGTACCACCTCGGCAACAACCCCTTGGAAGAGATCATATCCGAACAACNGGATGCTCCTTGCAAAGGGGGAGGAGGCGTCACCACAACAGCTCACTCTTTTTCCTACACTCAATATGGAGTGTAGGAAATTTCATCCTATGTACCCTCTTCCAAATTTGCAAGACATTGTTGACAATGCACGTCCCAAAAGACATCAACTATGCCATCGATATACATGTATGATGAATCTTTGGTGAAGACTCACCAACACTTGTGAACAAAGTACAAGGATTGTATGCGCCTCATCTTGGCAAGAGCCAAGGAATCATGCGATCAACACTGGATGTTGTACGTAAATGATCATAATCACAAAAACCACAAGTGTGTGGTTGATAGTGTGTGAACGTGATGCAACCATGTTGCGGATGACAAGATTTCATACATGTGATCTTGTTTGCACTTCTTGTTGCATGACTTATATCATGAAGTATGTGATGATCAAACCTTCATTAGCAAAGACGAACGGAGAAAGTTCAAAGCAAAGGGGAAGGAATGTAGTGTACGAGCCATTTCTAGGGTTAAAAATGACTTTTAAACATAGTCCACAGGTATCGAGGGCTTGAGACTGATGTCTCAACGAGTCGAGGTCTGAAACAATAACATCGGTGTAGATTCTAGTTTGACTCTAGTTTGGATTCGGTCCATGGGCCGGATTTAAGGCAAGAGGAGTGTCGCGATGGAAGATCCATCACGTCACTCCTCCTCCCCTCTAGTTGGTTGCTAAGGTCCTATTCCCACGTGGATGTGCCACATGGAGCAATAGGGTTTTAGGTTGCATATCTACAAAAATGCCCTATGAAGACTATGTCCGTTTGTGGTGCGGTTCCTCTCAGCCAAAATGGCTGAGATGACCATTCGCTCCCTCTCCTGAGATGACTACTATGAGGGCCCAAGTTTTAGGTTCCACATTTAGTTGAAAAACAGCCTAGAGCTGTTATAGCGATGTACTTTACCAATTTTTACATTGGTATGAGAGCCAGTCATCTTTCGGCCTCAGCCCTAGCACACACTTGTCTCGTGGCGTGACCCGGTCGGGCCGACCGGGATGAGTCTACCACGTGAGATGTGCTAGGAGACCCGAATGAGGGTTGCAAACTCTATAGTTTTTACTTCTACACCCTCGCTTGGAATACAGTTGCAAACATGGTAGCATAAGCAACCTGACGCGCACAACGGGCCCTGATGGAGAGGCAAGACAACTAGCTTTGACCGCAGCCAACTCCGCCGCGACAGCAAGGGTCCCTGGTGCGACAGCAACTTCTAGGCCGTGGGAAAGGCAAACTGAGCCGCCACCCAGGTTCTTTCCCTCCGTCGAGGTCGTCATCGTCAAAGAGGGGCTAAAAGTGGGACCAAAAGTTGACCCATTCCAAAGAACTTGAAAATCTCATTGCTCCCTGAAGAATGCTCCAATTCATAATCCTTTTTTTGGTTTAAAACTTTATTGAATAGCTCCATCTTTTTCTGGGAGATTAGAGGCCTGATTGTGCCACTCGGCCGTGGCTAGTTTAGGTTATATTAATAACTTTGCATGTTATGATTTTCTTTAGTTCCTAACCTCTTGAACCTCCTCTAGATTGAGTGAGTAACTCTCCTCTTTGATTAAGCGAGTGCTGTGGTAGTTCTAAGAGTATGCGGTCTTCAACGTGAGTGAGTTGAACTTCCCATTGTAAAAAGGTGCACTTGAAGACCACATGTGTGAGCTTCGAAATGAGTGAGTAGAGCTTCTCCTTGCAAACTGCACATTATACTAGAGGACTCAATTCCTCCTTGGATTTTGCACTTAGCTCCACCTTCAAGAGAGAGAAACCAGATTGTGTTGAGAAAAAAGGGTTCAAAGCAAGTACCATCGTGTAGTCGCGAGTGTGTGCTTCACCCAAAAAAACCAAAAAGAAAACAAAAAAAGAGGGAGGGGTAGAACGGCCTTAAAGTGCGTGGAATTGTGGAAGGGAAGCATGCTCTCTAGCCATGATTTTAAAGAGGAGTTGTGAGACACTTGGGTTACCAAAGTCATGGCTGCTTGGGCTTCCGGCTTATCCACAATCTTTGGTGGTCTTCCTCCAAATGTGTCCCCTGAAGGGAAGTGCACGGGTCGCTCCCCAATCCGCCACACACTACGAATGGTAACAAACGACCCTCTCCCAATTCTTTCACGTTATCGGGATGGAAAAAAGGGCGGGCGTTGAGGTGAGGACCATGAAACCTGTCGGGGGCAAGCTCTTGATCGCCCCCATGGCTTGCCACCGTACACGCTTGAGGAGGAAGATAGCCATGAGTAATTGGTCTTCGCGATGACCAAGAGACGTGAAGAATCCTACAAGGATCTTGAGCAGGAGGCTCTCGAAGAAACTCCTGAGCCTACTTCATAGCCAATAGCGGGAGATAAACACCCTTCCAACATGGTGGGTGATGATGCCCACTCCATGGATCCTACAAAGCTGGATGAAGCAGTAGCTGAGGATGAGGTGACAAGTGACGAGGAACGTGACAATGGTGTAGACAGAAAAGAGGAAGCCGACACTTCTATCGAGCTCAAAGCAAGTGACGTCGCCAATGATGAGAGCGATGAGCAACAACCTGAGGAAGACATACATGAGACAGAAGAAGAAGCACACACTACCATCTCTAGACTGGTTGGAAGGCATCGTGCTCATTTTGTGGATGACTTGGACGACTGGGGAGGAGAATCATCTCCAACTCGTGGTATCCGTGTTGAAGATGCAAGGCAAGAGCTCAAGACAACCGGACCCTTGTGTGGAGCTGTTAAAAAGCAAAACAATACTTCTAACCTACTCGTGATTGAAAGGAACAACCTCCGCCGGATGGGCCTTGCCAGCTCTCTAAGTATCCATTGTGCTTTCCTCAAAGCAATCCACCTTCAGGAGGCTGAGGAAGATGTGATGAGGCTGAAAGGTAACCTCAGCTACGAGGACTACAACATCGTCATGGGCATGATTGGTGGAGTGGTACACCACCACAAGAAGACAGTTGTCTCCCTTGGGACAAATGTCAACAACGCTCACACGGTGAACCGCAAACTCAGAGGAGAACATCAAAACTCCATAGAGAGCTTGTTGTCACGTTACATCGTGCTGGAGAAGAAGTCACCGCTTGAGAGATGCTCAAGGCAAAGCAGTATGGAGTGGCACATGTTTATGAGGCGGCAGCAGTTCATGCGATAGGAGAGGCGGCCGAACGCGCTTTTAAGTGCCAGAAACAGATTCAGGCCAAAATTCGTTAAGCGAGCTCACCCGCCAAAGAGCGCAACACAATGCAGTCTACCACTAGTGGTGGGCCACCAGCAGCAAGCTTGACAAGCTGGTCCATGTTCGACTTGGCTCACAAGTAGTATGGCAAGTCAAATGTGCACACGTGTCTGAAGGAATTCAAACTCCAGATGCAGCTGAGGAAGATCCCCTTGAACGACTACGGGGCACAAGAAATGTTGGCGGTGAACCGGGAACAGTTTGCTGTGATATACTTTGCAAAGAACCACGACAAAAACCCCACATGGCAGGAGTTTGAGGAACTCATGGGAGATCAATTCTCTCACCATATTCACTGGAAAGCAGCAAAGGTTGAGCTCGAAAACTTCAGGCAGGGGATCTTGACCCTATAACGACATGTGGATCACATTCATAACACGGCCCAACGTGTCCAGCCGCGACACATGACAGAGGAGGCAAAGATCACACTGTTCTTGAATGGGTTGGCCAGCCAACAACTGAAGTTCCACTGCATTATTGACAAGGACCACAAGCGGTGGACGAGCCTGCGTGTAACTACAAAGTACGTTCTTGAGACGTACAATGAGAACTCGGCCTTGTGGGATGCATCAACTCCAGTGCATACAACGAGAAATGAGGCGCCGAGCCTCCTTGGATTTGGTGGAAGCAAACGTCCGTCCAATGGCAAAACTGGATAACTAAAGACGGCTCGCTTCCAGGATGAGAAGCCTAAAAAAGTGGCACTTTCACCTGTAGGAAGTGCAATAAACCAGGGCACATTGCACGGAATTGCCGGCATCGTCAGCAACATGGTCCTCCACAGGGGCTAGCTTCTTGTCAAGGACAAGGCAACAGGCCTCATGGAGGCCTAAACTGACAAGGGATGGCGGGAAACCAACATGGTGGTACGTGTCTTGGTTTGGGAGTTGGTGGTGGAGCACCATCACGTGCTTCGAACGGGCAACACGCTGGATCCAGAGGAGGCAACGGTGCTTTTGATCGTGCACCTGGACGGCAGCAACAACCAGCCTTTGGAGCTGTTTAGAGGATCCGAGTGCGCAGGCATCAGCATGGTCGTGGACGCCCTTGTGTGCCAGACGAGGTTGAGGATTACGAGCATCTTGGTATGGAGCCACGTGGGTTCCAACGGGATTTTTGTCACCCCCAGTAGGAGACAGTGGACGACTGCCTGGGGGACTTGATGGCATGTACAATGAGAGAACATTTATGTTTGTGGTTGATGATGTAAAGCGATTTGAGTTCTTGTCATCGCAATGTTTTTTAATACTGTTTTCACCATTCATCCAATCTGACTCCTTTTACTCCAGTCGTTTTTGTCCACTAATGTACACTAATCTTGACAACTGTTCATGCCTTATTGTAGTTATGAGGGAAAACATGGCTGATATCATCACAGAGGCACAACAAGCTCATAAGACACAGTCACTAACTGCAATCATCATTGCTGTGCCCATACATGAAGGAAGTGACATGTCAAAGCAGAAAGACTGGAGGTTGCTTGCAATCTTTACACATGATCATCACACGTGAGAAAGGGTGGGTGATACAGTGGAGCTACATTGAAGCTCCTATGCTTATCCAATTTACCACTTTCAGGCAAAGCTACCAGTGAGCTTGTTTGTATGGAAGGTGAGTGCAAACATGACCATGCACGTTCAAGGAAGTGTCAATGGGATACCAACCCGAATCCTTGGCAATACTGGGGCTGAAGATTCATTTGTGAAAGCTACATTCTTGAGTTCCATTGGTGTAAAGTACATCCCTTGACAAGACAAGGTGTTGGTGGGCGATAACTGAGAAGTACCAATCATCAGTGATTGTGTGGTACTCCCTTGGACTATTGAGCACAAAGTCTTGTCTCAACCTTCTTGACCCGATAGGCCCATTTGACGTCGTTTTGGGAGACCCGTGGTTGGTGAGCCAGAAGGAAAAAATGGATTTTGGGTAAAAAATGTTGCAAGTGATGAAAGGACGACAGAAGATCACCATCTCACCAGTACCCCAACTTTAGAAACCTGAAAATTACACACTAGCTGCGTTGACTGTGATACAAGTGGAGATTGCAACAAGGATGCCTTGTCTTCTTATCCACATTAAAGAACAGAAGAGGATCCTGTACGTGGCATCCCACATAACATGAAAATCATTATTTCATGCTTTCAAGATGCGTTTCAAGAACAGAGTGGCTGGATGGACTACTGTCGGTGAGGGAAGTGGATCACACAATCCCACTAGAGGCCACTGCAAAACCACCTTTAAAAGTCATGTATCGGCTCAGTCTTGCCAAGCAAAGAGGCCAAAACACAAATGAAAGAGTACCTATGTAGGGGATCGACTGAGCCAAGTTCATCTCCTTTTAGTGCACCAATACTTGGAGGCTTGCAAATGTGCTTAGAGAATTGCGCGCTGAAAAAGCTTACGGTAAAGAAAATGCTATCCATTCCCATGAATTGAGGGCCTATTTGATCAACTCCAAGGAGCAAAAACATTCTCGTCACTTGACCTTGCACAAGGGTATTACAAGATCCAAACTACATAGGAAGACGTACAAAAGAATGCGTTTTGTACACACTCGGGACAATATCAATTTTGTGTGCTATCCTTCGGGTTAACAAATGCACTGGCAACATTTTAAGCTGTGATAAAATCCGTGTTCCGTCATCAACTGAAGAAGTTTGTGTTTGTGTACTTGGATGACGTTCTCATCTTCTCCAAAATGGAAGAGGAGCATGAGAGGCATCTCCAAGAGGTGTTGGAAAGTCTACGTGAGAGCAAGTTGTTTTAATGAGCAAGTACAAATCTGTGCAGAGAGAGCTTCAGTACCTTGGGCATATTGTGAGTGGTTAAGGCATTCATGTGAATTCCCAAAAGGTGCAAGCGGTAAAAGACTGGCCCCACCCTTTGAAAGTGGGCCTGATCGGATCTTTTCATGGCCTGTAAAAATGTATTGAATGCTTCATAATGGGCTAATTGAACTTGGTGAGCCCACTCACAAGTCTTACAAGAAAGATAGTTGCTTGGCGTTAGATAGAATGATGCAAGGGAGCCTTCATCAAAGTGAAGGAAATGTTGGTCTCAACACCCGTACTTGTCCATCCTAACCGGAAGAAGCCATGGGAACTCAGATGTGTCGCATCAATTGTCAGTGTTGGAGCAATCCCCATACAAGATGGTCATCAAGTAGCATATGAGAGCCAAAAGCTTTCTGATGCAGAAACACACTATACCATAGGAGACCAAGAACTCCTTGCAGTTGTGCCCGCCTTCAAGGTGTGGCAATGTTACCTGGAAGGAGCAAAAGGGAAGATCACGGTGGTCACTGACCATAACCCCCTTATACATTTCCAAACACAACCCAACTCATCGAGACGTCAGGCACGCTGGAGTGAGTACTTGAGCCGGTTCACTTTCACATGGGAATACCGGCCCAGCTGCATCAATATGGCAGATCCATTGACTCATCATCCTGTGTGTGTGGCGATCATGGTGGGTTGCCAGAAAACCTTAGACCGTACCTTTGCCACGGTAGTAACTGTAGTGACTCAAAAGAAAAACCCACTCCGTTCAGCGCCCAGACCACTTTTGAACCCCTTCAAGAATCAAATTCGCACGGGTTGTAGGATCGACCCATTGTTCCACGACCCTTGAAACATGGAGCGACATAATTTGGTGTAGGCTGGAGGAATTCATTGGAATGGCAAACAGGTGGTGGTCCCATATGCCAACAATCTTCAGGAGAAAATACTGTTCGAGTTCCATAACCCGTCAGCAGCCGGACACGTGGGTCCAAAGAAAATAGGATGGTCATTGTCATAGCATTTCTGGTGGTCAGGTTGGAGCAATGTGGTGCAAACATATTGTGTGTTTTGTGACATGTGCCTCTGGAACAAAGCAAGAAACAAAGCTCCAGGAAGGGCTTCTCCAACCATTGGAACTACCCGACGTTCCGTGGAAATGTGTGGCCATGGATTTTATCACCGGCCTCCCACAAACAAAGAAGGACCACGATGCAATGTTTGTGGTGATCGATCGTACAACCTGTATGACAAGTTTCATGCCCACGCCATCAGACGTGACCGCTAAGGAAACAAGACACCTGTTCTATGATGGTGTTGCCAAGTACCACGGCATCCCACTTGCGATCATCTCCGATCCTGACCCTTGGTTTGCAAGTCGCTTGTAGCAAGCGCTTAATGAACGATACGGATCACGAGTAAAGATGTCAACAGCATTCCATGCACAGAAAGATAGACGGAACGGATGAACCGCACATTGGAAAAAAAGTTACGGATGTATATCAACCCTTCGATGGAGGATTGGGATTATTTTCTCCCGCCGACAGAATTTACTGTCAAAAACGCCATGAGCGAGTTGTCTGGCTATACCCTGTTCCTTCTCAATCATGGTCGGCATCCTGTGGTACCCACTTCAATGGTGAAGCACAGGGGTGGCGGTGATTAGGTTGCCTCTGTCCAGGCCTTTATCAAGAACATGAACACGTTGTGGCGTGATGTAAAAGCAAACCTGTATACAGCTCAGCAACGTCAAAAGGTCTAAGCTGACAAGTCCAGACGTGAGGTCGAATTCTCTGTTGGCGAGTAAGTGCTTCTCAGCGCAAAGAACTTACTGCTGAAGATGCTTTGTGTACACAAGATGTTGCCAAATTGATTAGGACCCTTTGTGATCACGCATGAGTTGGGATCAGTGGCCTACTGTTTGTTGCTCGCTTCCGTAATGCGTATCCACAACATCTTCCACGTGCGCCTTCTTGCACCATGCATGGTAGATGGGTCTGTTCAACCACCCCGGGCAGCAGTTCGTGCTGTTGAAGGCCAATGTGAAGTATACTGTATACTCTTGTACCGAGAGCGTTCACTCCCCGCACGAGTGGTCAAGGAGTACCTTGTGCATTGGGCCGGTTGTGGACCTGAACACAACTCATGGGAGCCAGAGTCTTGGATGCCAAAAGCAGTTATAACCGAGCACTGGGAGGAACTGGCTGCCCGTTCATGACAATGTGCCCTCAACGGTATCACCCTGGCACAAACTCCTTCGTAAGGATCTGGCACAATACCTTGGCCATCGTATAGTGTGTAACAGGGAAGCCTGGACACATGTCGCAAGGGCGTTCCTTACAAAAGGGGGAGGATACATTGCCATCCCTTGTCAAAGTTTGAGATTTGTTCTTGTACTTCAAAGTTCCACAAGAACTCAAGTAAAAAGAAGGCATTGTTCAGCAAATGTGATGTTCATCAAATGGAGACTATTCCTCCTTACTTTTGGTTTCTCCTTTTGTGATGCGCATGTATTTTTCTCTAGAATGGATAAAAATCATGACCATTTGGTCCATTTAGTTCCGCGAAGAGAAAGACCCAAGATCGTGAATGAGGTATCACGATGCATCCTTTTATGAAGAGATGCATTCTAGACACTGATGTTTAGAAAGCACGTGGGAGAGTTTTACAAAACCTCTAAACCATTCCACCGACAGGTACAAACGTGTACATAAGAACTCTCCACTAAAAGGAAACAGAGCACGAAATGAAGTGGGTGTTACAACGGATATGATTGTGACATAANCTGTTGGTTTCTCTTTTTGTGATGCGCATGTATTTTTCTCTATAATGGATAAAAATCATGAGCATTTGGTCCATTTAGTTCCGCGAAGAGAAAGACCCAAGATCGTGAATGAGGTATCACGATGCATCCTTTTATGAAGAGATGCATTCTAGACACTGATGTTTAGAAAGCACGTGGGAGAGTTTTACAAAACCTCTAAACCATTCCACCGACAGGTACAAACGTGTACATAAGAACTCTCCACTAAAAGGAAACAGAGCACGAAATGAAGTGGGTGTTACAACGGATATGATTGTGACATAATCACAATTTTGTTTGCAAATACATTTTGTAGCTTCAAAAGGGATAGTTTCTCTCTATGACGACGCGACGTGGTGAGACCCGCGTGAAAAACGGGCATTGTCAGTAGAGCCGACCTCATTTGTGAGCATTTGCGACTGAAACACCTAGAGCTCTCCCTCTTTGGCACGCTGTAGCCCACCAATCTTGACATCTAAGTTGCCCCTGATCATAACCGACTGAGGAGGGAGGGGGGGCTACGTCACCGCCAAAGCAAGCCTGGGGCTTGAACCTGATGCTTCGATGTCATCAACATCCAAGCGTGTCCTTGGTGGGTGGCCGAGGAGAATTGCGTGGAGAACCTGAACACGTCAGTGGCAGGTTTCTTTTCCACCTTCTTTGGAATGGAAAAGTAACCTAGTTTTTTTTCTCACGTTACATAACAAGACACAAGGGGTTAGTTACCGGGTCCGTAAATAGTTTGAATGATTTTCCTTGCGAATTCAAGCGGGATTACGGTAAAATGTTGTACAACGTTGACATGCTTAAGTTCAAGGTTATTAGCACGAACCATCACAAAGCATACATCTAAAGACTTTTCACAAGGGTTTCAGTGGTGTTTCCATTGTTATGTGTAGTAGAATGTAGATGGTCAACAAGTAGAAGATGCTGAGCAAAGAATTATTTTGATGAATGGGACACATGAACAGGCTGATTAGTGATAAGTGTACTCTGACGAGGTGTACCCAAACGGTTGAGTAAATACATACAGCTGCCAAGACACAAATGAGGTACAGACAAGGCCTTACATGCTCCAAAAGTGCGAGGCGTGCGAAGTCATGCTGTGGGTAGCGGATTCGAGAAAACTCTTAGAGGTATTTTAAAAATGTCAAGGCGCTTCTTTGAAAATGTCCATTGCCTTCAAGAAGTCGACCAAAACGTACACAATGGACACATCATTCACCATGTCCCACATTCTAATTCTAAGCACCGTGTTCCCCTGAGAAACCTGTTAACAAGCTTACAATCCTTTTTGGTCCAAACGTGGCGACACTCTTTAGTCAGCAGGTGCACAAAAAATGCTAATGCAATACCAGTATGGGTTGGGCTAGGGAAACGCGCAAAGTATTAAGAGCTTCAACATCTTAGAATGTAGAGAAGGATGACTGCTGAAAAACAGAGCATAAAAACCTACCGCAATGCACGGCGGGTGATGCGCACTGCAGCGTAACTTTGTCCTAAAACTGGCCCAAAGCCATAGGTCTAGCCAAAACTCTGGGCACGGAGATCAAGCCGCAATACCATCTAAACCTTTAAATGCACAACCTCAATCTAGCAGGTACGACTAGTCATACACATGGGTCCAGGATCGATGGACACACGATTGAAGAAAGAAAGATCTTGCTGAAGAGCTTGTCTTCCAAACAAACTCTAATGGTTGGAAGTTATATGCAAAGCACCCTTCCAAGCACCAAGGAAATCGTGGCAACTGTGTGGCAGTTTCTAGTGGGTGGGGCCACCACCCGTCGGTGCTCCAGCTCCAGTTGTGTCTGCATCAGGGATTAGCACAAGCATGGAAACAGCCGAGTGGTTATCATAAGCTTTGCAGACAGACGGAGACTGCTCACATCGCAACACTGTCCCATAACCTGTTGGTACACATGTCCATGCACATGCATACCTGACACAAGTGCACAAGGAGATGCTCAACAATCCATATGCACACTCTCAAGAAAGGGGAAAAGCCACCCTCAGGCAAGGGGAGAAGCCCGACAGAAATTGGCCACCATGAAACTTCCGTGCGCTTAATGCTTTGGTCAGGAAGTCAACCAGCTACATGTCCATGTGCACCAGGATTTCACTACACGAGAGCACACACAAAACAATGCACAGCGACAATGTGCCTTGTACTTGTATGAAAAATACTGGAGTTCTTTGCAATGGTGAGGGCATTCTTGTTGTCACGGCGGAGAATGATGCAAGTTGCAAACTGACATGACTCACATCGCCACAATAGCCCCATTCCTGAACAAAGCATACTTCATCCCTGATGAGCTGCGTGCAGTGCAGCCATGCTTGCCATTACACCATGACAATATGGTGTCAATCAGCTGGAACATGGAGCGATTCTAACTGCACCCATCAGTTCTCCAGACCCAGCATTGCGTACATAGCCGTTGACTGCCACCGAACTATATTGTCGAATGTAGAGTCCAAGGTGCAGGGTGGAAACCATGTACAGCACTATTCCCACAGGTACATGAAGGGTCCTCGTCCAAAGACATTGCGGGAATTGTGCAAGGAGATTGACAGCAAAAACGATGCCAGGTTGTGTGGTCGTAACCAAGTACATTAGAGATCCAATAAGGTACAAGCACAACGTCAAATCCACCATCCCCCATTAGCTGTGATGGATCATCCATCCTCAAGGCATCATCTTCAATTGTGATAGGGGTGGCGGCTGTGAGAAATGCACCAAGCAGGTCCGTAAGCCGCCTCTCCAGAACGCAAGCATAACGTGCCTAATCTAGCAAGAATTTCTGTCAGTGACGATCATGTACGGTCTTCATCCTGCAGAACACAATGGTAGGACCAAGGTCTTTCATCCTGTCAGTAGCCTGAAACACTACTCTTGCCTCCTTGCCCACCTCCATCAAAGGAGACGTGATTAGAAGGTCATCCACATCGACAAGGATGGCGGTGAAGTTTTGAGGTGTCATTTGGAGAAAGAGGGACAAGTCATCGTCCATTTGCACATGTTTAACACGTGTCAATTTGTAAGTGATTTCCTTGTTCTAGCACTGGGATGATTGCTTTGGGCCATACAAGGCCTTGCGCAATTGCCAAACCTTGTCAACGACTTCAAAGCCTGGTGGATGGACCATGTAAATCTCTTCCACTAGGGTGCAATGGAGGGACACATTGTTCACATCGACCTGGTGTAACTCTTAGTCGTGCCGAGCCACAACCCGGAACAGGGTACGAGCGGTGGTTGTACGACCAACGGATGCAAATGTGTCAGTAAAATCCACACTCTCAACATGCAAGAACACCTTGGCTATCACGCGGACCATGTAACATTCCATTGAGCGGTCAGGCTTTACCTTTTAGCAAAACACCCACTTGGCCTACGATACATGATTTCCATGTGGGAGGCTGACAAGCTCATAGGTACCATGCTCATTGATGGCTCTCACCTCATCCTCACATGCAATTTCCACAACTCTCTATCATCAACTGAGAGTGCCTCCTTCAACATGCATCAATCAGATACCATTGAGGGAGAGCTCCAAGCTCTGGACTCGGTCTAACCACAATAAGATTAGCTGTGACGTTGCAGGCGACCAAAAGATCGCGGCAGACCAACTCATGGTTGAGAGGGTGCGCTCGGTGCACCTTAGCATAGTCTCCTTAGAGACCTAGGCCAAGGGCATTCGTGCAAGGCTTGCCACTCTCAACACTTCAGGTCGGATGTCTCGGTGCTGAGTCAACCGTCCTCTGAACCCTGGAGGCCAGTGGCTAGAGAAAATCCCCGGGTTTGGGAGAATAGCCTGATGTTGCGGTCCTCACCTCGGGCTACGAAGTAAGCAGCTCTGCCTCAGAAGCTGCGGACTTGCGGGACAAGGGAGAGGGTGTAGGAGAATCATGGACAGGTTCTTGCTTGCACGTTGGGGAAGCAAGTGCAGGCATGGGAGTAGGTGTGAGTGGAGATGCAATCACTGGTACGAGATCTGTGTGTGCTAGAGGGGACTGATGCTAGTATGGGATCAGGTGTGCCAAAGGGGACAGACATTGGCACGGGATCAGGTGTGCCACCAGAGGTGGACACTGGCATGGGATCAGGTATGCCAAAGGGGACTAACACTGACGTGGGACCAAGTGTACAAGAGGTAAGTGACAGGGCTACAGGATCCAAAGCCAAGATGGCCAAAGCGTTAGGAGCCAGAGGCTGGACCACATGCGAGGAGGCCTAGACAAACCCATCCACAAGATTAAGCTCCCCTATCTGCCAAGGAGTTACACTGGTAGGAACGGCCAGCGGCTAGAGACTGAATGCTCAACAGGTCACGGTAGGTGAGAGCCTCAAAGGAAACATTATCTTGAGACTCAACAAGGTGATGGCGAGTAGATCCCCAAAAGCGCCAAGGTGCGAAGTTTTGGTGCGATCTTGGATCCTTGCTGGTCCTTGATGTACCATGTGCAGGATAGGGATCCCCATATGCAAGCCAGATGGAGCTTGGCATAATGTCCGAACCACGACTCGTACAACGTGACATGGTCTGGAAGAGGACCATGCAGTAGGCGGTTCCAAACCCATGTCCTGTAGAAGAATCCCTCAAATGTAAAGGTCTCCGGAGGATCGCATTCAGACCGCATGTCAGGGACCTCATCCTCAATGGCGTGGTTCCAGAATTCAGACACACTACTCTACTATCTGGTTGGAGGGATAGAGAGCTTGCACATTCATCAGAGAAGAATGTGTCTGCCTTGCATAAGAAATGGCCACTACGACTAGAGCAAAATTGTAAAGAGTGTGATCAGAATGGTGCTCAATCATCTCCACTTACTGGCGGATCGCTAGGGCAACATTGCTCTTGTCGTGGACGCTATAGACCCATCGCATCTGGGTGGAGTCATCAATCAGGGTGGGAACAAATTGACCCTGATATAGAAGGGACTCAAATGGGTGGGGACCGAAGAGGTCACCATGGACCAACTCTAGTGGATGCAGTACCTAGGATTTAATGAAAAAGTAGTTATAGTGATGTATCTTAACCTAAGCAGAGAATTTATGTCCAATCATCCCAAATCCACACACTTAGTTATTAATGTACAAGACTGAAGCATATGGTGAGGATCCTTCGAAGAAAAGAAATTGGAAAGATAACAATGTTTCTCAGAATCTGCTTACTACAGTCATGTTCATGATAACTTCTATGTACATGACCACAAGAATTTGATGGACCTTTTTTTAGAACTGGATGCCCTAAAAACCGTTTTGACATACAAGGTCAAGAATTCACATTCCAATTTACTTCAATATTTGTTTTTCTAAATCCGAACCCACCTTTCCACTTCCCGAAAGATCTTGTTATGCTTTTAATGTTTAACCGAGTGCATAAGTGAACCCCATTATGCAAAAATATAGTCCCAACATTATGCGCTAACGTGGGTGGCCCCACGTTTGAGAGTAACATGGTCATGTTGTGATGCGAGTCGTTCCTGTCTCTTTGCACAGCTTACCGTGACCACTCGGCACTGTCCATGCTCGTGCAGATCTCTGATGCGGACCCAGCTGGTACCAAAGTACTGACGTGTGGTGGCTCCACCCACCAACAGCTGCTAGACAGTTGCCACGACATCCCGGGTGCTTGCTGGGATGCTCCACATTTTTTCTGCAGTTGCTAGAATTCTCTTGGTGGGCTAGCTCATGCGCCCGATTTTCATGTTTGGCATTTTCTCTTCACTGATCGATTCCGGACTTGTGCTTGTGACCAGCTGTAGTATTTGGCTCGAGATCCTGCATCTCTAGGTTAAGATGGTGTTGTGTTTGGATGCCTATGCGCGGAGCTACGACAACAACAGTGGTTTTGGGCCGGTTTCAGGAAAAAGTGACAATGCCGCGTGCTTCACTTGCCATGCGCCCCGGCAGATGTTTATGATGTGTTCTTGTCAATTTTCATTCCTCTCTCCATCAATGAGTTACTAGAACTTATGAGAATTTGCACGTCTCCTTAGCCTAACCCTTGCTATCTCTTGTACCTACTTGCTTGCTAGTGTGCGAGCTGACTAGATAGTACTGCCATGTGAGTAGCAGCAAGGCTAGGAAGCTTCCTTGCACTTCTTCATGGTATCAGAGCGGCCACGCTCATGGCGTTGCAGTGGCCGCACAGGGGAAGAAGGGAAAGAAACGATGCGGGAAGGGACGACAGCATCAGCAACAGTAGTGAGTGAGTAGTAGTAGTGGACGTTCTGTCTACTACTACAACTGTGGAGGTATTAACTGCTATACAGAGTGTGAGCATCCACTTGATTGGCCTTGGATCATGCATGGCCTTCAGACGGTGCATGTACAGTGGATTTCCTCCAGTGACACACAGACAGGGTGCACCCTGATCACAACTGTAGTATACACATCCATTTGACCAGGCATCAGTGGAGATATGGACCCTTGGGATCGCACGATTGCGGAGCTTTGTCAGCTGCTCGCACTTTGTACACAGGGAGGTGCGAGTGTGTTGTCAAAGCCAAGTGGTCCAGNTTGGATCATGCATGGCCTTCAGACGGTGCATGTACAGTGGATTTCCTCCAGTGACACACAGACAGGGTGCACCCTGATCACAACTGTAGTATACACATCCATTTGACCAGGCATCAGTGGAGATATGGACCCTTGGGATCGCACGATTGCGGAGCTTTGTCAGCTGCTCGCACTTTGTACACAGGGAGGTGCGAGTGTGTTGTCAAAGCCAAGTGGTCCAGAGACGGTTTGTCCTACTGCGTCTTTTTCCCGTGATGATTCTTGTAGGGGAGCTCACTTGGCTTTTGATGAGGATGGACCTCATAGTACCGACTAGCTTAACGAGTCACATAACCGTGCTCTTCATCATTGTCCTCAGTCCTTTGCTACATGTCCAGCAGAGGCAAAGTGTTATGTTGCATGTTGCTCAGTGGCGACTACTGGCCATGAGCTAAGTGGCACTTAGATCATTGACTTTGGTGCCACCCATCACATGACTTGTCATTGTAATGACTTCATTATGCTCAGTCTCATTGCATCCTTTTGGCCCATTCGCACAGGGTCTAATCAGTCCTTGCCTGTGCAGGGAGTTGGCGTTGTGCGGTTTGATGGTCTGTCTGGTCCCTTATGCATTTCCAATATGCTCGTTTTCCTCGCTCTTGAGCTCCATCTACTCTCCGTTCATGCATGCACTAGGATGGGTCTCACTATTGAGCACAGTGCTGACTCTGCCATAGTGACTGCTCTTGACACACGTGCAATCATGTTTTGTGCCTCCATTGTTGATGACCTCTATCATGTGTCTCGTTGCATTCCCTCTATTTCCTCTCCCCCTCTCACTTCTGTGCATTTGCTTGTCACTCGTGTTCTCTCCCTTGAGCACCACTGCTTGTTACATGTTCACCTCTGTCATGTGAGCTTCGACACTATGTCCAAGCTCATTCAAACTCAGGCAGCCCTCACTCTTGATGTAACTTCCTTTCAGAAGCTGCCCAGAGAGAATCTTCTTTTTTTTGCCCAGAGTAAGATGCATCGCTACTCTTATCCTGAATCCTCTTCCCGGGCACTGCGTCCACTCCAGCTGATCCACTTCGACCTTCTCGGTCCTCTCCCAGTTAAGTCCCTCTCAGATCGGGGTTGATATGTTTTCACCCCGACTGATGAATTCACTTGGATCCGGTTGGTCTACAGTCTCCGCCACAAGAGCGATGCCACCCTGGCGGTCTGCGTGTGGCTGGTGATGGCTGAATGTTAGTCTTGTCACACCCTGCACACGTTCTGCTCAATCGCGGTGGCGAGCTCTTACGTGAGATGGATGCCAACTTTACTGAGCACGGTATTGGTCACCAGCTCTACACTCCTATCACACCACAACAGAACGGTGTGTCGATGCATTGGAACCACACAATGGAGGATGCGGTTTGCACTATGCAGTCTGAGTGCGGTCTTCCAGAGTCCTTTGACTTTGAGGGTTTTCCTACATGACATGGGTATAGAACCGCTTGCCGCATGGTCCGCTTTTGGACCATGTGACGCCATACGAGCTGTGGTCTGGCCATCGTGCTGATCTCCGTCGTGCTTGCCTTTTGGGGTCCCTCATCTACGTCTGGTACACAGAGGACCAGCAGTGGTCCAAGGTCTCACCTCGGGGTTGGATGTGTGCCTTCATCGACATCTTGCAGTTTAAAGCCTGGCGCTTTGGGAACCCTGCTCGCCATTGCATTGTTGAGTCTTGAGATGTTCTCTTCTTTAAGGATTCTCATCTACCACGACATGTCCAATATTCTATCGCCGGCCGCCAATCACGTTCCTACCTGTGTGGCTTCCCGGTGAATGGGGGAGTCTAGTCCTACAAATTGGTGCATTCGGGCCTCCTCACATGTGTTCCAATCTCTAACTATTGACGATCTGGCCATCGTGGCTGTGGGTCTAGTAGCCTCATCAATCCCCTCTGGCACACCTGACCCCTTGCCAGTGTCATACCCCTCTGGCACACCTAATCATGTGCTAGTGTCAGTCCCTTCATATACACCTGATCCCGTGCGTGCGTCGTTCCACTCTGGCACACCTGATCCCATGCCAGTGTCAGTCCCCTCTAGCATGCCTGATCCCGTGTTGGTGACAGACTCTCCAGTCTCATCCACTCCTGTGCATGCACCCATTTCCCCTGCGGAAGCAGCCTTTTCCGCAGCATGAGGTGAGCGCCTGCGCATCGGGCAAGTCCTGCGCGCCCGATGGTCGTCTCCAACCACTCGCCTCTTGTGCTCAGTGGACTTCTGACTCAGTGCCTTGAAACCTGACTCGTAGTATTCTGAGTGGCGAGCCTTACACAAAGGCCCTTTGCCTAGGTTTCCAGGCAGACTACATTGAGGTGCATCCAGCATGTCCTTTCGGCCACGAGTTGGTATCCCGTGAGTTCTCGATTGCTTGCAATGCCGTAGCTGATTTGGTCACGGTCAGTCCATGTCCAAAGGTGTGTGTTTTGGCCACCTGGGCTTCTCCCTCGACAACGCCTGATCCAGGCACGTTGAAAGAGGTGTCAAAAATGCCCCCCGGGTGGAGGCAGTTCCAACGTCCCCCAACGGGTCTGTTCTTGATGTTCACAGCTTTCTGTTTTGCTACGGGTTCTTAGTCTAAGCATGACTTTTCTGGTCGCCTCACGCTCTGTTTCTAGGAGTGGAAGGAAAATGTGAGACAACCACTTTTGCGAAGGGAAGAACACAATTTCTCATTAGTTTTTTAACATGGACATGATCTAAGTATTTGTAGGCCTGGTCATGAGCTCTCCAACGCACTAAACTATGTGCAATTTGGATTGATGTAGCTCCCACTACGTCAGGCGAAGCGTGGCACCCCAATCCAGCCGCTCAGTCGGTGACGCACACCATGTTGCCCGCCAAGGCGCCCTCACATATCAAGGACCTATCAAATCGTCATTCCAGAGGCGCAAATGCACCTTTGGGGTCTGTTTTAATGGGTTAATCATCGAGTTTGGTGATGGGGATTGATGTGGTTCAAAACCTCTTTATGGACCTGCAGTTGGAATTTTGATGTTTTAGCAACAAAACATACTCATGAGTTTCGGACGCTGAGCCAGAATTTTGGCTTAGTCCCTCAGTAACAAAAAACACCACTGAAATTCGGCGGATCACTCACCGGACACCTCAGCAGCCCTTCCGGAGAAAAATCCCCAGATAGACATTTGTTGCTCGGTCCGGTCGATTATTCACCGGCAGTCAAACCGTAGCCGACTCCTAGGGCACACGCGCACATCCCAGTTTTGGAAGCCCACATCTCCCTTGTTAGTTGTCCGATTCCGGTAAAATAACATCCAACGGATTCAACGACTCATCAAATTTCAGGGACAATCCTCCAATTAAGTATCCAAGCAATCCTCAAGCTGCTAGATCCAATTGCCAGGATCTTCTTCTCTTTGGCGACTCGCCGGCTCCTCCTGGCGCCGCACTTGGGCATGCATAGGGGCATATCTTCAACAGGAGGCACTCTCGGTTGATGATGCAGAGTAGTGGCATCCTGCTTTTGAGGATGAGCTGAGAGCCATCCCTGAACACGGTGTCTATGAATTTGTCAACCTCCCTCTTGGGTGGAAGGCTATACAAGCCAAGTGGGTCTTTCACAAGAAAGTCAAGCCTAACGGCACACTGGATCGCTACAAGGCCCCCTTGATGGCCAAGGGTTTCTCACACGGTAATGGTGTGGATTTCATTGACATTTTTGTACCTGATGGCCATGTAACTACAGTTGTACCCTGCTCGGGGTTGTTGCTCACCATGACTGGGAGTTGCACTAGATGGATGTAAACAACGTGTTCCTCCATGGCAGTCTAGAGAAAGACATCTACATAGTCCAGTCACCAGGCTTTGAGGTCATTGACAAGGTCTGGAGCTTATAGATGGCCTTGTATGGACTGAAGCAGTCACCTCGGTGCCGGAATTAAAAGATCACTGGCACACTCACACGTGCCGGGTGTCAATCCGCCGGATAGCAACGGTCTAGAAAACGGGTCCCGACATGGGAGGCCGCCAACCGCTCTTGGTATTGCAACCAAGATAACATATCACCCTCGAACGAGGGATCCACACTTTAGGTTTGTTTGGTTTGCAACCTCTCGAACTCCGCATGTTGGTCTTTAGTGTCTACCTTTGGTTGGACACTCTGTGAGGAGTCTCAAAGGCAAGAACTGTAAATGGATGCATGCAAGGTACAGGCTTTTATACTTGCAGAGATTTGCTAAAGCTTCTGCTTGTAGTGGCTCCACTGGAGCCAACCTCAACCTACATTCCTACTTGGCGCATCCTTAGACCGCCAAGTGTCATCCTCAAGGCAGCATTAGTAAGCTTCCTAGAAGCTTCCTGTCCCAGTTTTGGCCACAAAGAAAATTGCGACCGTCGCGGGGTTTGAACCCGCGACCTCTGGTTTGAGACTCCGGTGCCTAATCAACCAAGCCAAAAAGGTATGGTTCCTATGATGAGCCACAGGGGACATACCCATTATGGGCAGTGCATTCCTGGCCCATCTCAGAACAGACCAAGGGGACATACTCCATAGACCACTGCATGCCTTGTCTGTATGTGTAGCTAGCCAGCTAGGCAGTGGACAAGGTGCATACTATTTCAACAAATCTCTCCCTTACACCTCTGTCCATCTATCCCTTGCTCGGCTCCATCAATGCCTTGGAGCTCACCCTTCCTCTCCCGCACTCCTCATGCCGAATCCACGAATGCCTGCATAATGCAAGTCGCTCTCCAGCGGCTTGGTCATGCAGTCCGCAAGCATGCTCTTCGTTCCGCAGTGCTACAAGTCCACCACGTTCTTCATGACCAGGTCACGTGAGTAGTGTTAACGTATGTCGATGTGCTTCGTTTGCCGAGAGATGATCTCGTCTTCAGCCATCGAGATGGCGCTCATGTTGTCCGCGTGTACGATCGTGGCGTCCTTCTGTGGCACTGTCATTTTGCCAAGCAGGCTCCTGAGCCATTGAGTCTCCTTGCACACCTCAGACAAAGCGACGTACTCTGCCTCAGCCGTGGACACGAAAACACAATCTTGCTTCCTGCTGGCCCATGAGATGGCAGCGCCATTCAAGATGCACACGTATCCAGAGGTGGATTTCCTGTCGTCGAGATTTCCTCCCCAGTCTGCATCGGTGTAGCATTTCAGACAAAGGGGGTCCGTTCCTTCTCGGCCTCCAAGGACGAGGCCCATGTGACGTGTCTCTACAGGTAGCGCAAGATGCGCTTGACTGCCTGCCAATGTTGTGGCCCAGGGTTGGCCACGAATCTGCTCACTTGTCCCACAGCATAGCAGATATCCGGAAGAGTCCGTACCATGGCGTAGATGATGCTACCCACGGCGGACTGGTAGGGAATGTCTTGCATCGCCCTTTGTTCTGCTTCATTGCTTGGCGACATGGAGGCCTTCAGCTTTGCGTCGGTCGTCATTGGGGTGCTAACAGGTTTGCATTCTTCCATGTGGTAGCGCTTCAGTACCTCACTAATGTATTTGGTTTGGTTGCGTTTGATGGTGCCTGCTACTTGGTTGCGGTGGATGGCAATCCCGACGTAATACTCGAGAGGGCCCATGTCCTTCATCTTGAACCTTTTGCTGAGGTCAGACTTCAGCCCATCCAGGAGCTCGACCGAAGACAAGCAGATGATCAGATCATCCACGTACAGCGCAACCAGCATAAGCCCTCTCCCATCATCGCGCACGTACATGCTCAGGTCATTCTGGCAATGCGCGAAGGAGAGGCCAGTCATGAAACCGTCCATCTCTTTGTACCACATCCTTGGGGCCGGTTTCAGCCCGTACAGCGCTTTCACCAACTTGCACACCTTGCCCTTGGGAGCTTTGACTCCTTCGGGCACCTCCATCAGCACTTCCTTGTGAAGCTTCCCATAAAGGAAAGCTGTCCTCACGTCCATCTGGTGTATCTCCAAGTTCTTTGCGACAACAATGCCAAGGAGAGAGCGGACGGAGGCAAAGGTCACGACTGGCGCGAACGTCTCATTGTACTCGGAGCCCGGGCGTTGAGAGAACCCCTTAGCCACTATCCTTGCCTTGAACTTGTCGATGTTGCCGTCTTGCTTCTTCTTCACTCGGAGGACCCACTTGGATCCCACCACGTGGACCTTGTCGGGTCTATCCACCAGCACCCACATGCCATTCTCGGCAATGGATGCGAGCTCGCTATCCACTGCCTCCTTCCACTTGGCCACATCTGGGCCATTCATGGCCTCCGCCACTGTGGATGGCTCTCCCTGAGCCATGCACGACCAGCTAAGGCCGGTCCAATCATCCTCATACCGCAAAGGTGCTCTCTTTGGTTGCAAACTGCGCCGGGGTAGTGGTGCCGCTTCTTGCTTTGGTGTTGGTGCTTCCACAGGCGGTGGTTTGTCGTCGTCGTCGTCGTCAGACGAGTCGTCAGACTCCAAGTCAGACTCGGAAGCCTCAGACGCCTCGGTATCCGCATCCATGTCAGATGCTGCATCATCCTCCGTAGCCACTCTCCCATTCCCACCACCTGCTGGCAAGGCGAGCCAGTTGTCGGGTGCTTGGTCTCCGGACTCAAGCAACACTATCCACTCTCCCGCTTTGGGAGTGAGGGTCGGGTCCAGCAGCTCTCCCTTTCCAAGGGTTCATTCTTCGAACACGACATCGCGGCTCCTCACGAGCTTGCCTGCTGCCTGGTCCCAAAGCCGATAGGCTTTTTGTGACGTGTCGTACCCAACAATGATGCACTTCTTGGAGCGTGCGTCGAGCTTGCCTCCACCTTCTCCCGTCTGGAGCTTCACCCATGCAGTTGACCCAAACACCTTGAGATGATATGTATTGGGTTTCTTTCCCGACCATGCTTCATGTGGGGTCTTCAACTGTTTCTCCTGCTCCTTTCCACGCTTCCGCAAGGCGGTACCTGGTGTGAGGTTCAAAAGGTAGTAAGCCGTTGTTGTTGCTTCAGCCCAAAAGCGAGGTGGGAGTTTGGCATCGAAGAGCATGCTTCGCACCATGCCGAGTAGGGTCTGGTTCATCCTCTCGACAACGCCGTTGCTTTGGGGGTTGTAAGGGGTGGTTTGCTTGTGGTGGATGCCATGATGTTTGAGTCAAGGCTTGCATGCCTCGTACTCACCCCCGTTGTCACTTTGGAGCACCTTCACTTTCTTGGACGTTTGCCACTCCACCATGGCGACCAACTCGAGGAGCTTCTCCTTGAGCTCTCCCTTTGTTTTGAGGAAGTAAATCCACAACTTGCGGCTGTGGTCGTCAATGAAGGTCAGGAAGTACTTGCTTCCTCCGTTAGACGGTGTGCGGAAGGGTCCACACACGTCACTGTGTATCAGTTCCAAGACGTGCTCCGCTCGTTGACCTCCTCTCCCAAACGGCTTCTTCTATGCCTTCGCTTGGAGGCATGGTTCACACAATGTACACCCTTCGCCATGCTTCATAGTGCACCCTTCCATTCCGCGGACTACCTCTTGCTCTTGCATCTTTTGCAACGTGCTGTTGGCCACGTGGCCAAATCGTCAGTGCCACAGCTCAGCATCCGTGTCCTTGGTTGATGTGGCGGCCGCAGCGGTCGCCAGTGGTGCATCCTTTGGCTCCGGTGCCACTGTCTTGGTGGCACATGCGAGTCCCTCATCCGATGCCTTGGTGACTTTGGTTTGAAGCACGTAGAGGCCATCGACTCTTGGAACTTAAAGCATGAGGTCATCTTTGGTGTACAAAATCTGGATGTCCTCATTTTTTAGGGCCACCGCTTCCGTGTTGGTGAACACCACAGTTATGTTGTTGTCAGTGATTTGTGACACGGACAGCAAGTTGGCTGCAAAGGAGGGCATGTACACCACCTTTTGAAGGTTGACTGCCTTCTCCGCACCATTCACGTTGAACGTGATCACCTTGTCCCCTTTGCCCATGGCTTGGACAACGCCACCGTTTGCACACTTGATGCGCATGACAAATTCGGCCATGGAGACAAATCCACCCTTCTCTTTTGATGAGTGGTGGTTGGTGCCCGAGTCAAGGGCGAATGCCCTGAGCCTAAGGATCGCTGCGCCCTTCATGGGCAGCCCCCTAGCCATCATGTTGGTGAGCTCCTTCTTCTCCTTTCCACCTTTGTTCTAGCCTTCTCTCTTGGGACTACGACGGTCCCTAGCCCAGTGCCCAGCCTTGCCACAGTTGTGACAATTGCCGGGCTTCTTGGAACTCTTCCCGCCACCATTGCCTTTCCCTCCACCGCCACCGCTTCCGCTGTTGCCTTGACTGGAGCGAGAGCTTGCACTTTGTCCACCGAAGCGAGAGGCATAGGATGAGATGTTTGCCTCAGCGCCACTGCATCGCATGGACTCGTTGCGGACGTGTTCGGCGACAGCCTCGTACGTCAGATTTGCCTCCTTCCAACCGCCAAATACGGTGATCAAGGACCCCCAGCTTTCCGGCAGCGCCATTAGAAGGATAATGGCACGCATGTTGGAGTCGAGATTCCATTCCATTTCCTGGACCTCTTGCAGCACGTTGTCGAACGACTGCAAAAATGTGGGTATCGATTCTCCTTCCCTCACCCTCATCGACATCAACCGTTGGAAGATGAAGAGTCGGTTTGCTAGGGCATTCGATTCATGCACGCGTGCGAGTTTTGCGTAGGCCTCGGCAGCCAACGTGCATCCTGTGATGTGGGAGTGTTGAGTCTCGTTGATGGACGTCACAAGAATGGCGAGAGCCATGTTGTTCTTCATAGTCCATGCTGCAAGGTCAGCCGCATGCATCGTCACGGTCGCATCGGCTGGTGCTATCTCGGTCCCTTTTAGGATGTCGAGGTAGCCACGCACGTTCATGACAATCTCAAACTGCCATTTCCACAAGGGAAAACCTGTCCCTGTGAATTTGGACATACCTGCCTCAAGGCGGGCTGGAGTCGGATCCGCCATTTCTTGTGGTTGCTCGTCTTTTCTGCTTTGCTGCTACTCTGCTTCGTTGAGGCCGATGAGGCTGATGAGGCTGCTGACTGCGACCGTTGTCAAAGGTGTAGTTGGTTCCGTTGCATACCCCTCCCGCCGATGATCGCCTAAGGCGATGGTACCGTCGTGAGAGAACGGACTCGGGGTTGTACCACCTTCTAAAAAAAGGGTAGAGCTTAATCTCGTTGGGGCTCGACGGTCTTGTCCAACATGGACAGAGCGATTCCTCGTCCCCTAGTCCGCCACGTGCCCGCACCCTACCTGAAGAAGCCGATGGAGCCGATGAAGCAGATGGAGCCATCCGATGGTCGTGTCCCTGTTGTACCTGTGCGCCCTGCAAGACCACGCGCTAGTCGGTCTTGGAAGCGTGCCTTAGAACCAGAAGTGTGGGCCCATAACCCTTTGTCAATGCGCCGGATAGCAACGGTCTAGAAAACGGGTCCCAACATGGGAGGCCGCCAACCGCTCTTGGTATTGCAACCAAGATAACATATCACCCTCGAACGAGGGATCCACACTTTAGGTTTGTTTGGTTTGCAACCTCACGAAGTCCGCATGTTGGTCTTTGGTGTCTACCTTTGGTTGGACACTTAGTGAGGAGTCTCAAAGGCAAGAACTGTAAATGGATGCATGCAAGGTACAGGCTTTTATACTTGCAGAGCTTCGCTAAAGCTTCTGCTTGTTATGGCTCCACTGGAGCCAACCTCAACCTACATTCCTAATTGGCGCGTCCTTAGACCGCCAAGTGTCATCTTCAAGGCAGGCTCTAGTAAGCTTCCTAGAGGCTTCCTGTCCCAAATTTGGCCACAAAGATAATTGCGGCCATCGCGGGGTTTGAACCCGCGACCTCTGGTTTGAGACTCCGGTGCCTAATCAATCAAGCCAAAAAGGTATGGTTCCTATAATGAGCCACAGGGGACATACCCATTATGGGCAGTGCATTCCTGGCCCATCTTAGAACAGACCAAGGGGACATACTCCATAGACGAGTGCATGCCTTGTCTGTATGTGTAGCTAGCCAGCTAGGCAGTGGACAAGGTGCATGCTATTTTAACACCGGGTACGTGCAAAGTGGTGCCGACCCGTCTCTCTTTCTCAGACGTACCACTGAGAGCTTCACTGCCATCCTGATCTATGTGGATGACCTCCTGATTGCATCCCCTTTGATGGAGGCTGTGAAGGAGGCCAAGGTAGTCCTTTAGATTGCTAACAAGATGAAGGACCTTGATCCTACAGCTGCATTTTTTGAGATGGAGATCATACGTGATCGTTTGTGGCGGAAACTCTTGTTGCATAGAGCACGTTATGCCCACGTTGTGGGGGAGTGGTTTGCTGACCTCCTTGGTGCAGTTCCTGTAGCATCCATCCTCATCACACTTAACATGCATGATGCTTTGAAGGTGGATGATCTAGTTTAGCTGGGGAAGACAGTGGATGTGACCCTATACTTGCGCCTCATTGGCTCTGTCATGTACTTGACCACTACCACACAATCCAAAATCAACTTCACCATCAACCTCCTTACATAGTTCTTACAGTGTCCTCAGTCCAGAGCTCTTCACGCAACTGTCTGCATGCTACAGGATGTGGCTTTCACGCGGTACCTTGGACTCTACTTTCGACGACAATGTTTGGTGGTAGTCAATGGCTACATAGATAGTGACTTGGCCTGGATCCCTGATGGTTGTCTTCAGATAGGCTACATGTTCCTCCTGATGGAAACTGGGGCAGCCCTCAGGGAGGTGATCAGGCTCACCAAGAGCCGCCTAGGCAGGACCAACTGTGTGTGAGAGGGAGTTGTAGGTTGCACAGACAGAAAATACAGAACAAAATGTAGACTTGCAGAGAATGAAAATGGCTGAATCAACTCTTAAGTGAGAAATAACATTGTCACAGCTTTCTAACCAGCCCTTATATGCCTCATTTGACCTAGGGAACACTGAGATACACTCTGTCAAAGTCCACCCTCTAGCACATTCTCCTAGCCTAGAGGGATGAGCGGCAATCACCTTGTCACACATGAGAATTATGTCTGACACCACTTGGACGAACAACAATCGTGGTCTGCACCTTCCTTGAAGTCTCTTGGAGGTTCTCCAGCCGGCTTTTCCCCTTGAAGGCCGCTTTCAGCCGTCCTGGCCAATAATCCTGCCGCCTTTTGAGCTCAAAGTGCTCAGGTCATCACTTGAACCCGACCCATGATCTCCAAACTTTGGAAATCCATATCTCACTCAAACGGACTCTGAATTGATTTCCGTAAAGGGCGTTGGAACCTGTGAAACATCCTATATGGATATCAAGTGCCAGATTATTTTTATCAAGCAACCTGTTTTTGTCACATTCTGGCACCCTCAAATCCATCATTCTCCCACTTTGCGAGAGTAAAAATCACACAAGTCCGCACTGTACCCTCAGCTGCTGAAAGCAGTGCGCTGCCAGTGGCTTGATCAGGAATTCTGCCAACATCATGCTTGAAGGGAAGAACTTGATCTGCACCACCTGCTTTTCCACGAGCTCGTGGATGAAGTGATGTCGCAGGTCGATGTGCTTGGTGCGGGCATGAAACTCTGCGTTCTTGGTCAGAGCAATGGCACTCATGTCGGTATCCGCGTCGCTGTGATCTGTTGCTATCCAAGGCTTGCCAGCAAGTCACGCAGCCACACGGCTTCCTTTGCTACCTCACTCAGGGCGATGCACTCCGCTTCGGTGGAGGAGAGGGCGATACACTCTTTCTTCTTGCTCCAACTGATTGCACCTCCCCCAAGCACAAAGACAAACCCACTGGTCCACCTCCTTGTGTCCAGGTCACCACCCCAATCTGTGTCACTATAGCCAATGAGGATGGGGCTCTTATTGCCGTTGAAGGTGAGGTAAAGGCTGCTGTTGCTGTCGAGGTAGCGCAACACGCGCTTGACCGCCTACCAACACGGCACGCCTGGATTAGTGCAAAACCTGCTGAGCAATCCCACTGCTTGGCTGATGTCGAGGCGCGTGCCGACTGCTGCGTACATGAGGCTCCCAAATACAGCTTGGTACATGACTGTTTCCATGCGGCTTCTCTCTTGCATGCCGTGGGGAGTCTGCGTCATGCTCAGCTTTGCTCCCACTTCTAGTGGTGTTGCGGCCTTGCGCGCTCCTGCCATGTTGAAGCGCTTGATGATGCCGCTCACGTACGTGCTCTACGACAACTCCAAAGTCAGCTGCTACAGGTCCCGCTTGAACTGAAGGCCAAGGTAGTAGCTGAGTTCTCCCATGTCTTTCATGTCAAACCTGGCAGCAAGGGACTGCTTCACATTGTCCAAAAGAGACTTGAAGTCGGATGCAATGAGCAGATCATCAACATAGAGCAAGATGATGACCTGGCTTGCCTCTTGTACGCGCCCATAGACTGCACGGTCAGCTTTGCTGCGCACAAAACCAAGCCCAGTCAGCTGCTCATGCATCTTGTGCTCCCATGCTCGCGGTGCTTACTTTAGGCCATAAAGAGCCTTGACAAGCTTGCACACCAAATCCTCCTTTCCCTCCACCTCATACCCCTCCGGCTGCTCCATGTACGCATCCTCCTCAAGGTCACCATTAAGAAATGGACACGTCACATCCATATGGTTCACCTCCCAGTCCATAGCAGCAACAAGAGCGAGGATCGCTCGGATGGATGGGGACTTTGTGCCAGGTGCAAATATCTCGTTGTAATCCACACCCTCATTCTGCGCATATCCCTTTGCAACCAACCGTGCTTCATACGTGAGCACTGTTGAAATAGTATGCACCTTGTCCACTGCCTAGCTGGCTAGCCACACATAGAAACAAGGCATGCACTGCACTATGGAGTACGTCCCCTTGGTCTGTTCTGAGATGGGCGAGGAATGCACTGCCCATAATGGGTATGTCCCATGTGGCTCATCATGGGAACCATACCCTTTTGGCTTGGTTGAATAGGCACCGGAGTCTCAATCGAGAGGTTGCGGGTTCAAACCTCGCGATGGCCACAATTTTCTTTGTGGTCCAAACTGGGAGAGGAAGCTTCTAGGAAGCTTGCTAGAGCCTGCCTTGAGGATGACACTTGGCGGTCTAAGGACGTGCCAAGTAGGACTGTAGGTTGAGGCTGGCTCCAGTGGAGCCACTACAAGCAGAAGCTTTAGCAAAGCTCTGCAAGTATAAAAGCCTATACCTTGCATGCATCCATTTATTGTTATTGCCTTTGAGACTGCTCACAGAGTGTCCAACCAAAGGTAGACACTGAGTATTAACATGCGGACTTCGTGAGGTTGCAAACCAAGCAAACCTAAAGTGTGGATCCCTCGTTCGAGGGTGATATGTTATCTTGGTTGCAATACCAAGAGGGGATGGCGGCCTCCCATGTCGGGACCCATTTTCTAGACCGTTGCTATCCGGCACATTGACAAAGGGTTATGGGCCTACACTTCTGGTTCTAAGGCACACTTCCAAGACCTAGCGCGTGGTGTTGCAGGGTGCATAGGTTCAACGGGGACGCGACCATCCGACGACTCCATCTGCTCCATCGGCTTCTTCAGGTAGGGTACGTGCACGTGGCGGACAAGGGGACAAGGAACAGCTCAGTCCATGTTGGAAAAGACCCTCGAGCCCCAACGGGATTAAGCTCTACCCCTTTTTAGGAGGTGGTACGACCCCGAGTCCGTTCTCTCACGACGGCACCATCGCCTTAGGGGATCATCGGCGGGAGGGGTATACAATGGAACCAACTGCACCTTTGACAACGGTTGCAGTCAGCAGCCTCATCAGCCTCATTTTCCTGAACGAAGTAGAGTAGCAGCAAAGCAGAGAAGACAAGCAACCGTAGGAAATGGCAGATCCGACTCAAGCCCGCCTTGATGCGGATCTGTTGAAATGCACAGGGACAGGGTTTCCCTTGTGGAAATGGCAGTTTGAGATTGTCATGAACGTGCGTGGCTACCTCGACATCCTAAAAGGGACCGAGACAGCACCCGCTGATGGGACGGTGATGACGTATGCGGCTTACCTTGCATCATGGACAATGAAGAACAACATGGCTCTCGCCATTCTTGTGACGTCCATCAACAAGACTCAACACTCCCACATCACAGGATACACGTTGCCTGCCGAGGCCTACGGAAAGCTCTCACGCGTACATCAATCAAACACCCTAGCAAACCAACTCTTCATCTTCCAAAGGTTGATGTCGNCCTTGTGGAAATGGCAGTTTGAGATTGTCATGAACGTGCGTGGCTACCTCGACATCCTAAAAGGGACCGAGACAGCACCCGCTGATGGGACGGTGATGACGTATGCGGCTTACCTTGCATCATGGACAATGAAGAACAACATGGCTCTCGCCATTCTTGTGACGTCCATCAACAAGACTCAACACTCCCACATCACAGGATACACGTTGCCTGCCGAGGCCTACGGAAAGCTCTCACGCGTACATCAATCAAACACCCTAGCAAACCAACTCTTCATCTTCCAAAGGTTGATGTCGATGAGGGTGAGCGAAGGGGAATCGATACCCGCATTTTTGCAGTCATTCGACAACGTGCAGTAGGAGGTCCAACAAATGAAATGGAATCTCGACTCCAACATGCGTGCCATGGTCATTCTAATGGTGCTGCCAGAAAGTTGGGGGTCCTTGATCACCATATTTGGCGGTTGGAAGGAAGCAGATCTGACGTACGAGGCTGTCGCCAAACACGTCTGCAATGAGTCCATGCGACGCAGTGGGAGTGAGGCAAACATCTCAGCCTATGCCTCTCGCTTTGGTGGACAAGGTGCAAGCTCTCGCTCTAGTCAAGGCAACAGCGGAAGCGGTGGCGGTGGAGGGAAAGGCAATGGTGGCGGGAAGAGTTCCAAGAAGCCCGGCAACTGTCACAACTGTAGCAAGGCTGGGCACTGGGCTAGGGACTGCCGTAGTCCCAAGAAACAAGGCGGGATCAAAGGTGGAATGGAGAAGAAGGAGCTCACAAACATGATGGCTAGGGGGCTGCCCATGAAGGGCGCAACGATCCTTAGGCCCGGGGCATTTTCCCTTGACTCGGCCACCAACCACCCCTCATCAAAGGAGAAGGGTGGATTGGTCTCCCTGGCCGAATCTGGAATCCGCATCAAGTGTGCAAACAGTGGCGTCGTCCAAGCCATGGGCGAAGGGGACAAGGTGATCACGTTCAACATGAATGGTGCGGAGAAGGCGTTCAACCTTCAAAAGGTGGTGTAAATGCCCTCCTTTGCAGCCAACTTGCTGTCCGTGTCACAAATCACCGACAACAACATGATAGTAGTGTTCACCAACAAGGAAGCGGTGGCCCTGAAAAACGAGGACATCCAGATTTTGTACACCAAAGATGACCTCATGCTTCAAGTTCCAAGAGTCAACGGCCTCACGTGCTTCAAACCAAAGTTACTAAGGCATCGGATGAGGGACTCGCATGCACCACCAAGGCAGTGACACCGGAGCCAAAGGATGCACCACCGACGACCGTTGCGGCTGCCACATCAACCAAGGACACTGATGCTGAGCTGTGGCACTGGCCATTTGGCCACGTGGACAACAGCACGCTGTAGAAGATGCAAGAGCAAGAGGTAGTCCACGGAATGGAAGGGTGCACCATGAAGCATGGAGAAGGGTGTACATTGTGTGAACCATGCCTCCAAGCGAAGGCGAAGAAGAAGCCTTTTGGGAGAGGAGGTCAACGAGTAAAGGATGTCTTGGAGCTGATACACAGTGACGTGTGTGGACCCTTCCGCACACCGTCTAATGGAGGAAGCATGTACTTCCTGACCTTCATTCACAACCACAGCCGCAAGTTGTGGATTTGCTTCCTCAAAACAAAGGGAGAGGTCAAGGAGAAGCTCCTCGAGTTCGTCGCCATGGTGGAGCGGCAAACGTCCAAGAAAGTGAAGACGCACGTCCGAAGTGACAACGGGGGTGAGTATGAGGCATGCGAGCCTTGGCTCAAGCATCATGGCATCCGCCACAAGAAAACCACCCCTTACAACCCCCAAAGCAGTGGCGTTGCCGAGAGGATGAACCGCACCCTGCTCGGCATGGTGTGAAGCATGCTCTTCGACGCCAAGCTCTCACCTCGTTTTTGGGCTGAAGTAGCAACAACGGCTTGCTTCTTCTTGAACCTCACACCCGCAACCGCCTTACGGAAGCGTGGAAAGGAGCAGGAAAAGCAGCTGAAGACCCCACAGGAAGCATGGTAACAGAAGAAATCAAACGCATCTCATCTGAAGGTGTTTGGGTCAACTACATGGGTGAAGATCCAATCCAGAGAAGGTGGAGGCAAGCTGGACGCACGTTCCAAGAAGTGCATCATCGTTGGGTACGACACATCACACAAAGCCTATTGAATTTGGGAAAAGGCAGCAGGCAACCTCGTGAGGAGCCGTGACATCGTGTTTGACGAATGCACCCTTGAAAAGGGAGAGGTGCTGGACACGAACCTTGCTCCCACAGTGGGAGAGTGGATAGTGTTACTTGAGTGCGGAGACCAAGCACCCAACAACTGGCTCGCTTTGCCAGTAGGTGGTGGGAATGCGAGAGCAGCTGTGGAGGATGGCGTAGTATCTGACATGGACGCGGATACCGAGGTGTCCGGGGCTTCCGAGTCTGACTTGGAGTCTGACGACTCTTCTTACGACAAAGAAGACGACAAACCACCACCTATGGAAGCACCAGCACCAAAGTAAGAAGCCGCACCACTACCCCGGCACAATTTACGACCAAAGAGAGCACCTTTGCGATATGAGGATGATTGGACTGGCATTAGCTGGTCGTGTATGGCTCAGGGAGAGCCATCAACAGTGGCGGAGGTGATGAATGGCCCAGATGCGGCCAAGTGGAAGGAGGCAGTGGACAGCGAGCTTGCGTCCATTGCCGAGAACGGCACATGGGTGGTAGTAGATAGACCCGACAAGGCCCATGTGGTGGGATCCAAGTGGGTCCTCCGAGTGAAGAAGAAGCAAGACGACAACATCGACAAGTTCAAGGCAAGGGTAGTGGCTAAGGGATTCCCTCGACGCCCGGGCTCCGAGTACGATGAGACGTTCGCGCCCGTCGTGACCTTTGCCTCCATCCGCTCTCTCCTTGGAATTGCAGCGACAAAGAACCTGGACATACACCAGATGGAGGTCAAGACAGCTTTTCTTTATGCGAAGCTCGACAAGGAAGTGCTGATGGAGGTGCCCGAAGGAGTCAAAGCTCCCAAGGGCAAGGTGTGCAAGTTGGTGAAAGCCCTCTACGGGCTGAAACATGACCAAAGGATGTGGTACAAAGAGATGGACGGTTTCATGACCGGCCTCTCCTTTGTGCATTGCCACAATGACCCGAGCATGTACGTGCGCGATGATGGGAGAGGGCTGATGCTGGTTGCACGGTACGTGGATGATCTGATCATCTGTTCATCTTCGGTCGAGCTGCTGGATGAGCTGAAGTCTGACCTTGGCAAAAGGTTCAAGATGAAGGACATGGGTCCTCTTGAGTACTACCTCGGGATTTCCATCCATCGCAACCGAGTAGTAGGCACCATCGAACTCAAATAAACCAAATACATCAGTGAGGTACTGAAGCGCTACCACATGGAAGACTACAAACCTGTCAGCACCCCAATGACGACCAACACAAAGCTGAAGGCCTCCATGTCACCAAGCAACGAAGCAGAACAAAGGGAGATGCAAGACATCCCCTACCAGTCCACCGTGGGTATCATCATGTACGCCATGGTAAGATCTCGTCTGGACATCTGCTATGCTGTGAGACAAGTGAGCATATTCGTGGCCAACCCTGGGCCACAATATTGGCAGGCAGTCAAGCGCATCTTGTGCTACGTGCAGAAGACACGGCACATGGGCCTTGTCCTAGGAGGCCAAGAAGGAACGGACCCCCTTCGCCTGAAGTGCTACACTGACGCTAACTGGGGAGGCAATCTGGACAACAGGAAATCCACCTTTGGATACGTGTGCATCTTGAATAGCGATGCCATCTCATGGGCCAGCAGGAAGCAGGATTGTGTTTCCGTGTCCACGGCTGAGGCAGAGTACGTTGCTCTGTCTAAGGTGTGCAAGGAGACTCAATGGCTGTGCAACCTGCTTGGCAAAGTGACAATACCACAAAAGGATGCTACGGTCGTACACGTGGACAACATGAGTGCCATCTCGATGGCTGAAGACGAGATCATCTTCCGGTGAACAAAGCACATCGACATACATTACCACTACTCACGTAACCTGGTCATGAAGAACGTGGTGGACTTGCAGCAATGGGGAACGAAGAACATTCTTGCTCACTGCATGACCAAGCCGCTGGAGAGCGACTTGCACCATGCAGGCATTCGTGGATTCGGCATCAGGAGTACGGTAGAGGAAGGGTGAGCCCCAAGGCATTGATGGAGCCCAGTAAGGGACAGATGGATAGAGGTGCAAGGGAGAGATTTGTTGAAATAGTATGCACCTTGTCCACTACCTAGCTGGCTAGCCACACATACGGACAAGGCATGCACTGCTCTATGGAAAACGTCCCCTTGGTTTGTTCTGAGATGGGCGAGGAATGCACTGCCCATAATGGGCATGTCCCCTGTGGCTCATCATAGGAACCATACTGTTTTGGCTTGGTTGAATAGGCACTGGAGTCTTAACCGAGACAGCTCGAGTTCAAACATCGTGACGGCCGCAATTTTCTTTGTGGCCCAAACTGGGACAGGAAGCTTCTAGGAAGCTTACTAGAGCCTGCCTTGAGGATGACACGTGGCGGTCTAAGGACGCGCCAAGTAGGACTGTAGGTTGAGGCTGGCTCCAGTGGAGCCACTACAAGCAGGAGCTTTAGCAAAGCTCTGCAAGTATAAAAAGCTATACCTTGCATGCGTCCATTTACAGTTCTTGCCTTTGAGACTCCTCACAGTGTGTCCAACCAAAGGTAGACACTAAAGACCAACATGCGGACTTTGTGAGGTTGCAAACCAAACGAACGTAAAGTGTGGATCCCTCGTTCGAGGGTGATATGTTATCTTGGTTGCAATACCAAGAGCGGTTGGCGGCCTCCCATGTCGGGACCCATTTTCTAGACCGTTGCTCTCTGGCGCATTGACAAGCACCTTACCATCCGCACCACGCTTGCGCCTGAAGATCCACCGACAACCAATCACCCGGCTGCCACGTGGAGCTTCCTGGAGGGTCCAGGTGTCGTTCTTCATGAGTGCACCATACTCCTCATCTGTTGCGGCACGCCAATCTGCCACCTTGGCACTGCGCATGGCTTCAGCGAATGTGGCTGGGTCATCGGTGACTGTGAGGAAGAGAAGCTCGAGGTCAGATGACTCAGTTGGTGGTGGAACGGTGCATAGGTTCAGCCACTCTCCTTGTTGCATCTGCTTCTTTGCAACCCTCTCGGACCGCCGTGGCTGCTCCTCACTGTCCTTTACACCTTTGTTGATGCGTACAGACCGTCGTGACAGCTGCGGTACATTGCCTTGCTGCTCCTCCTCATCAGATTTGGCAGCAGGCTCCTTCTCCTTCTCAGCTCCCTCCACCTCCTTGTCATTACCGCTATCATCGCCATCTTCCGCACCACCCTCTTCTGGTACCGGTCCGTCTCCCACTTCAGGTACAAGTGCAGGAGCAAGTGGAACTCCAGACATAGGGCTCCAAGTCCAGCCCTTCACGTCCTTTTGAAAGACACGTCACGGCTACAGATGATCTTGCATGAGGCAAGGTTGTAGAGGTGGTATCCCATGGTGTCATAGCAGAGGAAGGCAGCCTTCACCAACTTTGTGTCTAGCTCGTTGCAGTTGCCGGCAGGCACGTGCACGAATGCGCCACACCCAAAGACTTTTAGGTGTGTCACTATTGGCTTGCGTCCCATCCACGCCTCCTCCAATGTCATCAGCAGGATGGCGCGCGTGGGACTCCTGTTTTTCAGGTACACTGCAATGTTGACCGCTTCCGCCCAGAAGGTTGGCGGGAGCTCTGCGTCTTGGAGCATGCTCTGAACACGCTCCATGAGCATGTGCTTTGCATGTGCAGCCACACCGTTCAGCTACAGTGTTGCAGGTGGGGTGACCTCCTTCCTGATCCCTCTACGATTGAGGAAGTTGCACAAATCGTTGCAGAGGTACTCTCCTCCACCGTCGGTGCGAAGCACCTTCAACCACCTGCCACTTTCATTCTGTGCAGCCACAATTCACACCTTGAAAGCATCAATGCACTCATCCTTTCCAGCCAAGAAGGGCACCCATGTCTTCCTTGACTTGTCATCAATGAATGTGAAAAAGTACAACTTGCCGGACAAGGAATGAGATGGCTTGAGACCGCACAAATCAGAGTGAACAAGTGAGAGAAGCTCAACCGCCCATTTCCCTTCCCCGGAAAATGGAGCGCGGGCTTGCTTCCCTTCAATGCAGCTTTCACAAGCCGATGTAGCAGGCTGCTTCACCCCCTTGAGCTCCAGGCCGCGGACCAGCTGCTGAATGGAGATGATTGCGTCAAAGCCGAGGTGACCAAGCAGGCGGTGCCACAGGCCGATGTCATGTTTTCCCTCTCTCACTGCCAACGTTGAGTCGGCTTCCTTCTCTGATGCCACATAGAGACAGTAGAGTCCATCCTCCTTGTCTACTTTTGCAAGTACACAGCCTGTACAGGCAGAGATGGTTCATCCACCATTCTCACAGCAAACCTGCATGCCTTCGGAGATGAGTGATGAGACATAGACGAGGTTAGCTTCCAGCCCCGGAACATGGAGCACCCCCTTCATACAACACTCCACAACGGAAGCACAAAACACAATCTGACCCTCCCCAACTGACATTTGCACATGGCTGTCCCCCATGTACACCCAACGAGGCTTAATGACGGTGTAGACAACAAGCCACTCCCGGCGACATGTCATGTATCGCATGGCTCCCGAGCCGATGATCCAAAACAAGGCGGTGTTGTCAAAGACGTGCAGGACCCGGATGGCTGGCACGAATCCACTCTCCAAATGTACTGCGTTTGCAGAAGCATCCGATTGCTTTCCACTCCCATTGCAGCCGCAAGGTCCACCTTCTTCTTTCGGATTTTGCGCGCCCAATGGCCAGGCTTCTTGCAGTAGTGGCAGTTCCCCTTCTTCTTCCCTCCTGCGCCGCTGCCCGTGGTTGGTGCAGCACCACTCCCATGACCAGAGTTGGTGATGAGAGCAACGTCTATTCCGCTTCCTCCGTCCTCTTCCTTGCGCCCCTCCTCCTCAAACAGCACGCTCTCCTCCTCATCGTTGAGGGGGAGCTTGTCACCACACTGGTCCAGGGAAATAATGAGAGGAGTGTAGCTGTTAGGAAGGCCAGAAAGGATGGTTAGCATGAGGACACGTTTCTTGACAGGGTCCTCAATTACAAAAAGCTGGTCGGCAAGAAATTTCACCATGTTGATGAAGTCAATAATGGATCCAGACTCATCCATCTTCACAGTGTGAAAGCGACGACGTAGCTACATGTTCATGAGGATTGACTTGGATTCATGAGTAGAATCAAGCTTCTTCCAAACCTCCTTAGGCGTGAGGATGTCATGGACGAGGATTTGTTACCGTTCGGTGAGGTAGAGGTAGATGGTGGCGAGGGCGCGGTCACGCTTCTCGCGGTGGGTACGGGCTTCACCAGGCAAGAGAGAGGACTGAACTGGTTCCTCCTCACTCACATGGCTCCAGAGTCCCTTCTCCATCAGTACCATCTTCATGTTGTTGCTCCAGTTGAAGGAGTTCTTGCCTGCAAACTTGGCGCTGTTGACGCCGGTCACCACTAAAGCGGATGTCGCCATGGTACTACAACGTTCAGCCCCCAAACAACACTCTCGCACAATAGGGTGCAAGGAATGCCTCAAGGATGAGGCAAAGCCTTCTTCTAGCTCTGATACCACTGATGGAAACTGGGGTAGCCCTCAGGAGGTGATCAGGCTCACCAAGAGCCGCCTAGGCAGGACCAACTGTTTGTGAGAGGGAGTTACAAGTTGCACAGACAGAAATTACAAAAGCAAATGTAGTTTTGCAGAGAATGAAAATGGCTGAATCAACTCTTGAGCAAGAAGTTAAATTGTCACAGCTTTCTAACAAGCTCTTATGTGCCTCATTTGGCCCAGGGAGCACTGAGATACACTATGTCAAAGTTCACCCTCTAGCACATTCTCCTAGCCTAGCGGGATGAGCGGCAGTCACCTTGTCACACATGAGAATCATGTCTCACACCACTTGGACGAACAACAATCGTGTTCTGTACCTTCCTTGAATTCTCTTGGAGGTCCTCCAGCTGGCTTTTCTCCTTGAAGGCCGCTTTCACCCGTCCTGGCCAATAATCCTGCCGCCTTCTGAGCTCTAAGTGCTCAGGTCGTCACTTGAACCCAACCCATGATCTCCAAACTTTGGAAATCTCACTCAAACGGAATCCGAATTGAGTTTTGTAAAGTGCACTGGAACATACAAGATATCCTCTATGAAAAAAAAAATCAACATGATTTTTATCGAGCAACCTATTTTTGTCACTTTGTCGCACCCTCAAAATCCATCACCTCCTAGGCGGCACCGTTGTGTCCTGGCGTAGCGGCAAGTAAGGTTGTATTGGGCGTAGCTCATCAAAGACTGAGTATTTTTCAGTGGGGGCTTGGGCTGCTGAGGCAATGTGGCTCCAGTGTCTATGTCATGAGTTGCGATAGTCTATACCTTACATTGTTCTATGCTATGACAACCAGAGTTCTCTTGCCATTGCAAAGATCTATGGTGTGTTTCATGCACGCATGAAGCACAACACTGTTGAGAATCACTTTGTGTGTAATCTTGTGTATTGACAGGTGATCTCCATTGCATGGGTCGGCACGCACATGTAATGCGCTCACTTCCTGACCAAGAGACTCGCGAGCGGAAAGTTCATGGTGGCCACTCGTTCTGCTGGACTTCACCCCTTGCTTGAGAGTGGCTGAGAGTGGGGTGTGTGAGATGTCAACCGGCCTGAGGCAAACGGACTAGAAAACAGGGCCGACACAATAGCACCTGCCGTCCACTCCTAGCATTTTAGCTAGGAGAAGATATCACCCTCATCATCACGATTCCACACTGAGCAGTTCCAAGGCAATCACTTGCTAGCAACTGTGTCCACTTAACACTTGGTCACTTTCGCGTGAGGTGCTAGTCAAAGAGTAACTCCTGGGGCTTAGACCAACCAGTGTCTCCTTTATATTGTTCCTTAGTTGGACAACTCTGTGAGGAGCATCTAAGGCCAGATTGTGTAGTTAGAATGAGGAATCCACTGACCGCCAAGTGGCGCACTCTTCTCATGCATGGAGATATGTCTAAGAAACTTCCCCCTGTGTAGGAAGGTCAAAAAACCTCCTGCGCACATCAAGGCTCGATCGTAGGACCTGTTATCCCTAAGTCCAACATGCTATCCGTTGCGCTACACTTCTGGTGTCTCACTTGGACTTGCACCACGAACAAGGTTTGGGGGACTTACTCCAAGGGAGCAGTGCATGCCCAACCTGTCCGTCAAGCCACAGCAGTGGCCATGGGGCATTGAAGAACAACAATCTCTCCCTTGCACCTTAGGCCACCTGCTGTGGTAGTTTTCTTCGGCATGAACCTGTAGCTATAGGTTGTGTTTGTCAATGTCAATTTTCTTGGTCTTTAGTTCTCATCTCTTGCATCCACCATGCCGCCTCCTTGAGTACTTGCAAGATGCAAGTTGTTGTCTACTGGCTTTGTCAAGAAGTCCTCAAGCATTTTCTTGGCTGCGACGTGCTCCAGTTCCACGACACCCTTGGCGACAAGGTCACGTGAGTAGTGGTACCGAATATCAATGTACTTTGTACGCTGGGAGATCATGTCGTCCTCTGCCATAGTGATTGCACTCTGGTTGTCGATGCGGATGACGGTTGCTTCCTCTTGTGGTGCTTTGATCTCATCAGGCAAACTGCAAAGCCACTGTGTTTCCTTGCACACTTCGGAGAGTGCAATGTACTCTGACTCACCAGGAGAAAGCGAGACGCAGTCATGCTTCCTACTTGCCCACGAGACCGAACCACCGTTGAGAAGACAGACAAACCCTGATGTGGACTTCCTGTCATCAATCCGTCCTCCCCAGTCCGCGGTAGTGTAGCATGTCAGTCGCAGCAAGTCTGATCCTTCTAGACCTCCAAACCAATGTCCGATGTGCCGAGTCTTTTTGAGGTAACGAAAAATCCGCTTCACGGCTTGCCAATGTTCTGGCCCAGGGTTGGCCACAAACCTGCTCACCTGACCTACTACATAAGCAATGTCAGGTTGCGTTCCCACCATCACATACATGAGGCTCCCAACGGCGGACTGGTACAGAATGCTTTGCATCTCCCGCCGGTCTGCCTCATTGCTTGGTGACATGGAGGAGGAGAGCTTGCAGTCGGAGGGCATGGGGGTGCTGACGGGTTTGCAGTCCTCCATGTTGTAGCGCTTCAAGACGTCCATGATGTACTTGGTCTGGTTGAGCT
>SZWC01015457.1:8746-44713 GCA_023375785.1 Penium margaritaceum | reverse complement strand
GGCCGGGGCCGGGGCCGGGGCCGGGGCCGGGGCCGGGGCCGGGGCCGGGGCCGGGGCCGGGGCCGGGGCCGGGGCCGGGGCCGGGGCCGGGGCCGGGGCCGGGGCCGGGGCCGGGGCCGGGGCCAGGGCTCGGGCCGGGGCCGGGGCCGGGGCCGGGGCCGGGGCCGGGGCCGGGGCCGGGGCCGGGGCCGGGGCCGGGGCCGGGGCCGGGGCCGGGGCCGGGGCCGGGGCCGGGGCCGGGGCCGGTGCCGGTGCCGGGGCCGGTGCCGGTGCCGGTGCCGGTGCCAGTGCCGGTGCCGGTGCCAGTGCCAGTGCCGGTGCCAGTGCCGGTGCAGGTGCCCGTGCCGGTGCGGGTGCCGGTGCGGGTGCCGGTGCGGGAGCTGGCGCTGGCGCTGGCGCTGCTGCCGCTGCTGCTGCTGCTGCTGCTGCTGCTGGTGGTGGTGGTGGTGGTGGTGGTGGTGGTGGTCGTGGTGGTGGTGGTGGTGCTGCTGCTGCTGCTGGTGGTGGTGGTGGTGGTGGTGGTGGTGGTGTTGGTGGTGCTGGTGCTGGTGGTGCTGGTGGTGCTGGTGGTGCTGGTGGTGCTAGTGGTGCTGGTGATGATGATGATGATGATGATGATGATGATGATGATGATGATGATGATGATGATGATGATGATGATGATGATGATGATGATGACGATGATAGTGATGCTGCTGCTGCTGCTGCTGCTGCTGCTGCTGCTGATGCTGCTGATGCTGCTGCTGCTGGTGAAGCTGCTACTGCTCCTGCTGAAGCTCCTGTTGCTGCTTAAGTTGCTGCTGCCGCTGCTGCCGCAGCCATTGCTTATGCTTCCGGCTACAACCGATGCTGCTGACGATGCGGATGTTGCCGCTCTTGCTGCCGCCACCGCCGCTGCTGCTACTGCTGCTGCAAGCTGCAGCTGCTTCCACTGGTGCTAATAGAATGTGCACGGTGTAGCAGCGCCTGCTTCTGCTGGAAGGAAACGTTGCTGACACACTGAAGTGCTGAAGCTGCCTATGAGGTGTGAATCTTCGGGTCAGCGGCGCTGCCGCGACGACAGCTCACAAAAGGAGGCATTCACAACGCTCACCGAGGCTGCTTGGGGAGAGAACACAGCCAACGTTAGGGAGACAACACCGCCAACGCCTTCCACGGCGTTTCGCGCAACATGAAAAGGGAGTAGGAGAGAGAACATGGTGTGATTCCCGGAACTTTAGATACGTCATCGTTCCTACACTGAAGACACCATTCATCCGCTGAGTGTACACATTCGAATACAGAGTGATGGGAAATTTTTGAAAGATGGCAGGTGTACGAACAACTGGGATAGTTCAGGAACGCCACTTCACGCGACGAGCAAATGGCTGAACGAGCGCTAGTCCTGGTGTGAGCCCAGCCGTGCGATCGAGCGACAGGGGTGACGAGATCGACAGTCGAATAGGAAGGGGAAGAGACGGCATGAGGAGGACAGAGCAGTTTCAGCATGGTTTTTAAAGAAGCAAACTGCGTATGCAATTTTAGTGCATGCTAAAATTGCATTCTTCTCAAAGCAGGCGGCGTACACTTCGAGTCAAGCGCGGGGCCACGTACACAATGAGGCTTTTCACACTGACCCGTGCTGAACTCCCCTGCCACGTCAGGGTTGCTGCGCCGTCCGAACTCGACATGGACTGCTCGCAGTCCGCCAAGCTTTGAGCGAAGCGACTCGGACTTGCCAGGACTTGCTACGGCTTTGGAGCTGTAGCAAGTTCTAGCAACTCCCGAGGCCACGTTGGACGGTCCCACGTTCACGTGACCAACGAGGTGACGAAACGGACTCTCGCCAACGCCGGACAAGCGAAACCCAAAGAAAAAGTGCATTCGCCAACACCCACTAGGAACTTCGCCGTACCTTGCTGCGACGACTTGCTTCACAATGCGGTGTGAATGGACACCTCGTAGCAACCCATTCACCGTCGCGCACCTGGATCTTGTACGCGTACGAAGACGTCGCAGAGTTGCTACCGGGCAGTGTGAAAAGACCCAATCTTCGACCACAGAGCAAGAGAAAGAATCTTCGGCCAATACGTGGCCGATTCTTGAATGACTTGCCTTCCATTTGGGTGTGCATACAGCTCTTGAGGACGGAGAAGAACCTGCATCTGCCAATGATTCTCGTGTTGCTTCTGCCGATGATTCTCGTGCTCAAGGCAACACGACCAACATTAAAAGTCGTGTTGCTTGATTCTCGTGCTCAAAGTTGTCTAAATATGCAAGGTTCGTCAAAGGACGAGGTCAGTTGGCCAAATTTCCATTGACTGTCTTGACACACGGTGGGCTATTAGTGCACGGACATACATGCCCACTCGAAAGATTAGGGACTCGTGTATGTCTGTACGCAACATTTGCTCCCCCTTTAGCCGCAACGTCCGAGCACGCGTGAAGATGTGGCCCGATGACGCTGGTAACAGCCGCCAATGAGATGATCGGCAATTCAAAGGTTGTCGTACGGTTCCGAGCTGTTATGCGTGGCGTCGTAGCCATGCCACTTGACAAGATACTCTGTTGTCTTGCCTCGTCATCGATGGCCGAGGATGTCCTTGATGAAGTATTCAATGTCCTCATCCAATTGTAGGTGAGGCGGACGAGGGACATTCCTGCCCGGGAAGTTCTCTCCGGGGTCTCGGTAGTGTTTCAATCTTCCTATATGAAACACCAAATGAAAGTGCATTGTCTTGGGGAGTTTGAGACGCGCAACCACAGGGTTTTGCATGTCTTACAGTCACAACCTTTGAGCTCCTTTTGAAGATGTACATAGTGATCCTACGGGGTGTGGCTGTACACGGGGATGTCGTCGAGGTACACCATGAAAAAACTGTCCAGGTACATTAAAAAATGTTGTTCATCCATGCCATGAACACCGGTGGGGCATTTTTAGGTCAAATTGCATGACTCTCAACTTGAAAAACATGTAGCGAGTTTGGAGCGCCGTCTTCTCAATCTCGGTGTCTGCTACACGAATTTGGTGATAGCCGCTGAGTAACTCGATTTTGGTGAAAATTTGAGCCCCTCGGAGTTAGTCGAAAAGTTTATCTCCTTAAGGGAGAGGGTAGCGGTTCTTGGTAGTAGCGTCATTCCATGCCCGAAAATCCACGCACATCGACATTTAGCCTGTTTTCTTTTCCACGAACAGTGCTGGCACAGCGTACACAGACGTAGATGGGCGGATGGACCCTTTGTTGTGATTTGTGACGTTTCTGTCGACCTGTACAGTTTACTGTGACCACTTGGCCATGTCCATACTCGTGCAGATCCTTGATACGGACCCTGGTGTCACCGGTGCGTCATCTGGTGGCGGACTGTCAGCCTGGAGCTGATCGACGACCGTTCCAGAGCTCCGGACGCTACCCAGGACCTCCAGCATTTTTTTATAGCACGTAGGAGTTTAGCGGTGGACTGGCTATGGGCCCGATTTGCATGTTTTTGCATTGTGTGTCCACCGCTTGATGCCGGATGCATGCATGTGACCAGTCGTAGCGTCCGACTTTTGATTTTGCACGTCTACGTTCAGACGGCGTAGCGTTATGATATGTCTGCGCAGGTTTTTGGCCAAAACAATGGTTTTGGGCCAGTTTAAGAACAGATCTTGCACTGTCGCGTGCGACGCCCGCCGTGCGCCATGGCAAGTACTTATGCCATGGACCTGTCATTTGTCATCCCTCTTTGCAAATTCTATTGAACCATTCTGACACTTTGCCTTGTGTCTCCTCGCTTGACCCTTGCAGTTGTGTGCAGGACTGACTCAGACGGTGACTGTCGTCACCATCTGACCAGGTACTAACGCGTAGTCGGCGGCTGCATTGCTAGGAAGTTTCCACACATATTCTCTCAGAATCAGAGCGGTGAGACAGTTCTCACCGAGTTGCGCAACAGAGACGCAGCAGAGCAGTAGTAGTGAGAGTCACCGCTACAACAGATCCACAGGGACCTATCGACGACGACAGCGGATCGCAGTCGAATTTGCTCACCATCACCACGTGAGACTGCATCAGTAGCAGCCACTAGCGACAGCAGGCGACAACCGTAGTAGACTGCATTCGCCAGCAGCTGCCGACATTCGCACATGCAACAGAAGTAGCACTGAGTAGCACTCGCAGCACGACGGCAGCAGCGCGCGGCGGCATCAGCAGCGTGCGGCGACAGCAGCACGCATCGGCAGCAGTGCAACAATAGTGGCAGCAACAACGGTGGCAATAGCACAGCAACAGCGTAGTAACAGTGGCAGCAGCAACAGCGGCAGCAGTAGTGCCGTAGCAACACAGCAGCAGTAGCAACGGGAGTAGCGCATGGCGGCGGTAGTAGCATGTAGCAACCGCAGCGTGCAGTAGCAGCAGCAACGCGCAGCTGCTTCCACGGCCGCGCACGCAGCCACTAGGCGGCCGCCCCACATGCAGCTGCTCGGTTGCTACTACTACTGACGCCGCAACAACAACAGCAACTGAGCAAAAGCTGTGGAGCAGCTTTCATTAAGCTTCCGCGTGGCTGTTGCGACGCGGCCGCCTGCTCGCGAAGCAACCGCAAAGGTTGACACAAAAAGGGGGGGGGAGGCCAGCTGATGTCAGCATTTTTCCTTGCTGACATCAGCAACCTCCTGTTGGCGTCAGCACTTGCCTTAGTGAAATATTTGGTCGGAGGGCCAAACGTTGCCATCGTCTAAACTCCTCGAGAAATACTCACGTTTCTATAACCCGACCATGTTGACGTCTCGGCCCATAATGAGCGGTGCCATGGCTCCGTCCGGCGAAAAGGGAAAAAGGGTACTAGATCCCTCTTCTTCCTCCTTAGGGGTCATGACCCCACGTTTGCAGGCTATTGAGGACCTGCGGAGCCAGCAGGACTAGATGTGTCGCCTGCAGCGGGAGCAGACAGACGCCATCCGTACACTCACCGAGCTTCTTCGAGGACATTCTACGACTCCACGACAGACCTCTAAGGGAGTCGCACCCTCTACAGAGCAGTCGGCTCTAGCACCGAAGACAGGAGCTGGAGCCGATCCGCCACTTCTTGATTCTTTGGGCAAGGATCCAGACATGCCAGGCATAAAGGGCGACTCCCCTGAGCTCGAGATTCGTGTGCTTCAGGAGCGTCTCCGCCAGCTTCAGACGAGCTCTCGGCTCCCACACACATCTCGCTTTCCCGAGTTTCGATCGTCGCCTGACCTCAACCTCAGCGACTTCCCTCTTCCCGGTGTCTTTCCTATCCCTAGTCCTTCCCAGCCTGTGGTTGCTCTCCCTACTGAGCGGCAACCCAAGGACTTAGAGACACCGCCCCCACGGTATGTGAGCGAAGACAGCTTTGACTGCTGGGAGATCCTCTTCCAGGTCTGGAAGAGGAGCTGTCTTCGCTCACATACCGTGAGGAGCAAGCCCGTGAGGAGCCGCAACACTGTGCTTGACGAATGCACCCTTGAAAAGGGAGAGCTGCTGGACCCGAACCTTGCTCCCAAAGTGGGAGAGTGGATAGTGTTGCTTGAGTCCGGCGACCAAGCACCCAACAACTGGCTCTCTTTGCCAGCAGGTGGTGGGAATGGGAGAGGGGCTGCGAAGGATGACTCAGCATCTGACATGGACGCAGATACCGAGGCGTCTGGGGCTTCCGAGTCTGACTTGGAGTCTGACGACTCTTCCGACGACGACGACAAACCACCACCTGTGGAAGCACCAGCACCAAAGCAAGAAGCCGCACCCCCACATCGGAGCAGTTTGCGACCAAAGAAAGGACCTTTGCGGTATGAGGATGATTGGATCGGCCTTAGCTGGTCGTGCATGGCTCAGGGAGAGCCATCCACATTGGCTGAGGCGATGAATGGCCCAGATGCGGCCAAGTGGAAGGAGGCAGTGGGCAGCGAGCTTGCGTCCATTGCCGAGAACGGCACGTGGGTGCTGGAGGATAGACCCAACAAGGCCCACGTGGTGGGATCTAAGTGGGTCCTTCGAGTGAAGAAGAAGCAAGATGGCAGCATCGACGAGTTCAAGGCAAGGGTAGTGGCTAAGGGGTTCTCTCAACGCCCAAGCTCTGAGTAAGATGAGACGTTCGCGCCTGTCGTGACCTTTGCCTCCATCCGCTCTCTCCTTGGCATTGCAGTCGCAAAGAACCTGGAGATACACTAGATGGACATCAAGTCATCTTTTCTTTATGGGAAGCTTGATAAAGAAGTGTTGATGGAGGTGCCTGAAGGAGTTAACGCTCCCAAGGGCAAGGTGTGCAAGTTGGTGAAAGCGCTCTACGGGCTAAAACATGCCCCAAGGATGTGGTACAAAGAGATGGACGGTTTCATGACCGTACTCTCCTTCACGCATTGCCAGAATGACCCGAGCATGTACGTGCGCGATGATGGGAGAGGGCTGATGCTGGTTACGCTGTACATGGATGATCTGATCATCTGCTCCTCTTCGGTCGAGCTGTTGGATGAGCTGAAGTATGACCTCAGCAAAAGGTTCAAGATGAAGGACATGGGTCCTCTTGAGTACTACCTCGGGATTGCCATCCACCGCAACCGAGTAGTAGGCACCATCGAACTCAACCAAACCAAATACATCGGTGAGGTGCTGAAGCGCTACCACATGGAAGACTACAAACCTGCCAACACCCCAATGACGACCGATGCAAAGCTGAAGGCCTCCATGTCACCAAGTAACGAAGTAGAACAAAGGGAGATGCAATACATCCCATACATTTCCGCCGTGGGTAGCATCATGTACGCCATGGTAGGGACTCGTTCGGACATCTGCCATGCAGTGGGACAAGTGAGCATATTCGTGGCCAACCCTGGGCCAGAACATTGGCAGGCAGTCAAGCGCACCTTATGCTACCTGCAGAAGACACGTCACATGGGCCTCGTCCTTGGAGGCCAAGAAGGAACGGACCCCCTTCGCCTGAAGTGCTACACCGATGCTGACTGGGGAGGAAATCTTGACGACAGGAAATCCACCTCTGGATACGTGTCCATCTTGAATGGCGCTGCCATCTCATGGGCCAGTAGGAAGCAGGATTGTGTTTCCGTGGCAGAGGTAGAGCACGTTGCTCTGTCTGAGGTGTGCAAGGAGACTCAATGGCTGCACAGCCTGCTTGGAGAAATGACGGTGCCACAGAAGGACGCCACGGTCGTACTCGTGGACAACATGAGCGCCATCTCGATGGCTGAAGAAGAAATCGTCTCCCGGCGAACAAAGCACATCGACATACATTACCACTACTCACGTGACCTGGTCATGAAGAACGTGGTGGACTTGCAGCACTGCAGAACGAAGAGCATGCTTGCTGACTGCATGACCAAGCCGCTGGAGAGCGACTTGCACTATGCATGCATTCGTGGATTCGGCGTGAGGAGTGCGGCAGAGGAAGGGTGAGCCCCAAGGTATTAATGGAGCCGAGTAAGCGACAGATGGACAGCGGTGCAAGGGAGAGATTTGTTGAAATAGTATGCACCTTGTCCACTGCCTAGCTGGCTAGCTACACACACAGACAAGGCATGCACTGCTCTATGGAGTACGTCCCCTTGGTCTGTTCCGAGATGGGCCAGGAATGCACTGCCCATAATGGGTATGTCCCCTGTGGCTCATCAAAGGAACCATACCATTTGGCTTGGTTGAATAGGCACCGGAGTCTCAGACGAGAGGTCGCGGAGTCAAACTCCGTGACGGCCGCAATTTTCACTGTGGCCCAAACTGGGACAGGAAGCTTCTAGGAAGCTTACTAGAGCCTGCCTTGAGGATGACACTTGGCGGTCTAAGGACGCGCCAAGTAGGACTGTAGGTTGAGGTTGCCTCCAGTGGAGCCACTACAAGCAGAAGCTTTAGCATAGCTCTGCAAGAATAAAAGCATGTACCTTACATGCATCTATTTACAGTTCTTGCCTTTGAGACTCCTCACAGAGTGTCCAACCAAAGGTAGACACTAAAGACCAACATGCGGACTTCGTGAGGTTGCAAACCAAACGATCCTAAAGTGTGGATCCCTCGTTCGAGGGTGCTATGTTATCTTCGTTGCAATACTAAGAGCGGTTGGCGGCCTCCCATGTCGGGACCCATTTTCTAGACTGTTGCTATCCGGCGCATTGACATTAACAACTTGTGTGAGGTAGTCCTCCTGATGGGTAAAGTAGTCGGATACCTCTCCAACACCGCTCCGCTCTGTACCAAGTGTTGTGCCAAAGAGAGCACAGATGGTGAACAAGTGGAAGTTGTGAGGCAGATTACTATTGAGAATTTAGGACATTTGACCACTTTGTAATCAATGGTAAGTGTACTTTGATGACAAGTACTGAAATGATCGGACATATACATTAAAGTATCAAGTTACGAATGAGGTATAATCCGGATCGTTGGTTCGATCGTCAAGCGACGCGTGTGGAGTCGTGTCGTGAGTGGTTGGATTTGAGAAGCTTTGCCAATAAGTCTAGGGGCTTGGAGGATCGACGGTGAAGATGCGAGATGCACCGTTACAAATCGAGAAATATCTTGATACATCGAGAAGTCGAACGAAAGGTCGTGTTACTTATGTTGATGATTCTTGAATTTGGTCAAAGTCATGAGAAGATACAAGAAGGCTCGTTAGAGGGCGAGGGCAATAGGCTGAATTGCCCTTGGCCGTCGGAGTGAAAATTGAGGTCTCGACGCACGGTGGACTATTTGTGTAATGACAAAATTCCCACTTGGAAAGATTAGGGACTTGTGTAAGTCTGGTATGTAATAACTACATCCTAAAAGACTAATGCAAATGTCCAAAAAAGAATCCAAAGACCTAAATAATGTGTTACATATCTCCATGTGTTTAAATTCATTTGCATTACATGTATGCGGATTGTCAACATGGTATGCTAATTTTGTCCCCAGTCCCATACTGCTATGCCGAAAGGGGTTTAGATGGTGCACATGTATGAGTTACGAGGCAGAACACGGTTCAAGAATTTGAGCAATTTCTACTTAGCGGCAAGTGCAATTTGATGACAAGTTTCAAAATGACTGAACACATAGATGCAAATTTTGAGTTACAAATGAGATGTAGTTAGGATCGTCGGGTCCATCGTCGAGCGACGCGTGTGGATTCATGTTGTGAATGGTTGGATCCAGAAGTTCCGCCGAGGTATTGGGGGGATTCGAAGATCGACGGTGAAGATGCAGGATGCATCTTTATAAATCTCTAAGCATCGATAAGTTAACCGAATGGTTGGGACACTTCTGTCCACGATTCTTGAAAGCAGTGAGAGTCGTCAGAACATGAGAGAAGGAACGCCAGAGGGGGAGGGTAGCTTGCCGATTTTCCCTCGACCGTTGGAGCAAAAATCGAGGTATTGACACGCGGTGGGGTATTTGTGTATTGAGACAAATGCCCACTCGGAAAGTTAAAGGACTCGTGTATGTTTGGTACATAACACTTCCGCCCCTTTTAGCCACGATGTCCCGGTGTACTGACAGAAGTAGCCTGGTGATAACACTCATTGATCAGGATATTGACGTTGCGAATGTTGTCGTAGGATTCCCAGCTGTTGTGCACAGCATCAAGTCATGTCATTTAATAAGATATTCCGTCATGCTGCTATCTCGTTGATGGCCAAGGATGTCCTCGATGACTTTCTCTATGTCCTTGTCTATTTGTACATGAGGAGGAGGCACATCCCTGCCAAGAAAGTTCTCACCAGGGTCTCGATAGTGTTTGAGTCTGTTGATATGAGATACAGGGTGAATTGGCATGATACCCAGGATTTCGTGTTGCACAACCACAAGAGTTTGCATGTGCTCGATGTCAAACAGTCCCAACCATCGGGGTTGACAAATGGCTCGGTGGGGTTTCATGTTTGCCGAACTGAGGAGGAATTTGTTACCAACGGCAAAAACGTCTACGATGGCGGTCGGTTGCTCGCTTCATCGCCACTTCTGTCTTCACGAGTGTTTGTCGTCACGACATTGGATGTTGACCGCGTGATTGTTGCTCAAGCTGTGAAGTCCAACTGGTATGGCGGGAAGTTTGCCATACACCACTTAGAATAGGATTTTACCCGTTGCGATAGACATTGCCAAGTTGTATGCAAGCTCAGTAGTCACGAGTTTAGCGGCCCAATCCGTCCCGCATGGCTCGCATGATGTGCAAAGAAGTTTTTTGAGCGTCTGATTAGTCCGCTCAGTTTCGCCATTGGTTTGAGGGTGGAACGCCGAGGAGAGTTGGATCCGACTACCGCAGCGAGTCATCAATCCGCACCAGATTTGGCTCATGAATTGTTTGTCACTGTTGCTTTTGATGGTTATTGGTTTGTTTAGAAACAGCCGTACTGCGCCTTCGGTAGTGACGGTGGTCATTGTCGGGATGAAGTGGGAAATTTTAGAGAGCCTGTCGACAACCACGAGGATTACAACATATCCCTCAGGTGTGACCGGCAGTCTAGTGATGAATTCCATGGAGATTTCGGTCCATGGTTGCGTCGGAATGGATGAAGCCTCTAGAAGTCTGGGCCGCATGCAACAGGATATTTGTCGCAAACACATGTGACACGATGTGCAAAAGTTGGCCAGTTTTGCTTGCATCTTACCCCACCAGTAGTACTTCACCAGCTTCTTTAGCAACCTGCCCTCTCCAAAACTTCCACCTGAACCGGTGTCGTGGCATTTCTCGAACAGCATGCGGCGGAGTCCATCATTTGAGGGTACAACCAGCTCGCGAGTGAATTGTCGTCGCCAATATGGTTCGTTGTACAAGAACACGAATTTGTCGTATCCGCCATGTTGGTCGTAGCTACATGTGAACAACCACTCAAGAAACGGATCTCGTTGCAGTTGAAGCGTCGCTGCCTCAGCCATCAAGTCCGGTCGGCAACGAATTGCATCTGCTAGGTTGGTTTTGCCCGGCCGGTACTCGATACTGTAATCGAAGCCAGATTTGAGAAACTCCATCCATTGGGTTTCACATCGATTGAGGTTTGGCTGTGTCTTCAAATGTTTTAGCACACGATGGTCGGTGCGTACGACAAATCGGTGGCATTCAAGGTAGCACTGCCACATCTGAAATGCGTGTATGACCGCCAGCATATCCTTCTCATGTACATCATAGTTCAGTTTTTATTTGTGCAAATTTTGTGACATGTACGTTAATGATTGCGCTCCGCTACCATAACAATGAAGGAGAACCACACCAATGGCTAACTTGGAGGCGTCGGTAGCCATGACATAGTCGATCATTGGATCAGCCAAAAGTAGGGTTGGCTCACAGGTCAAAGCGTTTCGTAAAGCGGTGGACGCCTCTTGGCTGCTGTCTCTCCACCGCCACTCGTTTTCTGTTTGAGTGAGATCAAAGAGAGGCGCTGACACTCGGGCATCGTCCTGTACAAAACGCCGGTAGTAGTTACAAAAGCCAATGAAGACTTGAATGTCTCAGACGTTGTTTTGCGTTGGCCAATTAGCCTCTTTTGCCAATCTTTTTTCGATCCATGGTGATCCATCTGCCATTGATGACGTGATCCAAAACTTGATAGAATGTCGACAAAGTCACACGTTGAGAGTCTTTTTAACAGTTTATCTGTAACGGGCCGTGTCCCCAGCTCCTACTCTTAAGTCATCGCGTTCTCACTCCGCGTCAAGGGCTTTCCCCCTTCACAGGACTGAGGGGCAATCGTCATCAACAACCCAGAGCGGGGAGACTCAAACATTTTGAGTCTCCAGAGACCCATTTCCATTTTTAACCTTACCCCTGGTCTTGGGATCCAAACCGGGGTTGTTTTACCTCAAACTTGTGCATTCATACGAGTTTTCAGGTTTTGAGACTCATGTTTTTGTCCTTAACAAACTCGAGTTTTGTTTTTTACACGTCGGCGCGAAATCATTGCGTACAAGGCGCGATTGGCGATTTCACACCGACTTCTCTCGTGCGCTTCCCTCGTTCCTTGCTCTCACCCTCCCTCTCCCTATCCTTCATCCTTGCTTGCTCATTTTCAAGAGGGGTAGGCAAGGGCACGATGCCACGAGGCCTCGCCCTCAAGGCCCTTGTGGCCCCTCAGTCGCCGATCGAGCTGAGGCCGCGATCGGCAGCTGGAGGCTGGCCGGCTAGTCGTTGGCCGGTCACTTGGCCGGCCGCCGGCCGTCCAACCGGTCAGGAGCCAGCTGGCTGGCGGCTAGCAAAGTGCTGGCCGCCGGCCAGCCCTCGCTGACACGAGGAATGGTGCGCAACAACCCCTTGTTTCAACGAGGAGGGAGGGCCGAACCGGCCCTCCCGTTGCATTCCTCCCCACTCGTTATGGACCGTCTTGGTTCATGAAAAACAAGAAGGATTGTCAATTCGTGAGTCATCAACATCGTGAAAAAAAAACCTCAATCACCAGCTAAAACATGAACACATGCCTCGCACTTGGACCTAAGCTGTAGCTTGTCGGTTAGCACGGCTAGCAACCTCTCCCCTTTAGGCTGGAGCGTCTGTGTGACAACCATGTTAGACGTCCTCGACCTCTCATGGTTGCAGTCCATGAATGCCGTCCTGGGGGAATGTTGTTCACTTTTCCACGTTTACGTGGTGCCTCCTGACACGCGTCGATCACTGCGAGTTGCCAACTCGCTCCAAGACTTGTTGACCACCCATGTTGGCAACCGAGATTTGGGCTCCCATGAGTTATGTTGAGGTCCACACTCGGCCCAATGAACAAGGTATTCCATAACAACCCGTGACCGGTGAGTACACTCTCGGTGCCGAAGTAGGCCAAGAACCTCGTATTAGCCATTGGCAGCAAGGACTGCCGGTGGTGACTGAATGGTTCCCGCTGTCGTGTATGGAGCCAACAGGCTCACATGAAACATGTCATGTATATTCATACTCGGCAGAAGCAACAATCGGTATGCCACTGGCCCGATGTGTACAACGATAGAAAATGGCCCAATCAACTTCGGTAGGAGTTTTTGCACCCTTGGCGACTTCAGCCGAAGATTCTTAGTGTGAAGCAACACTTTGTTACCGATGTCAAAAGAGACCTCATGGCAACTTATGTTGGCACATTCCTTTTGTCGTTGCCAAGCAGCATGAAGGTAATCCTTTGCCTCCCCTAACAAGGAGTCTATGCGTTTGGCAAAGGCTTGAGCAGAAGGAACTTGTCCTCCTGTACTCCCACTCTTCACCAATGAAAAGGACACCACCAGATGTTGACTATTGTTCAACACAAAAGATGTGAACTGTGTAGACCCGTTCACCGAGTTATTCACCGCAAACTCTGCCGGTGCCAGGAATTTGTCCCAGTCATGCATGGTAGGGTCCACTTACATGCAAAGCATTTGTTCCAGAGTGCGGTTCACGTGCTCTGTTAGTCCGTCAGTTTGAGGGTGAAACACTGTCAAGAATTGTGACTCACTGTCGGAGTACTTGTGCATCTTTTGTCAAAACTTACTATCAAATATCATATCTCGATAGGAGATAAAGCGCAATGGCAAGCTGTGGTACTTTACGACACCCTCAAAGAAGAGAAGAGTGGTCTCCTCTATATTCACATCAGTGGTTGTCGAAATGAAGTGTGTCATCTTTGTTACAACATCCACAACCACTACTATTGCATCCTGGCCACCGTTTGTGTCCGAAAGACTAGTAATGTAGTCCATGCTAACGCACTCCCATGGAGTTCCAGGAATTGGAAGCCGTTGGAGGAGTCCAACAGGCTTTCTTGTTACCAACCTTATTCCGAAGACATGGGTCGCATGTCATGCAATACTTACGGACATCGACAATCCATCCTCGCCAGCAATAATGGTCCGAGAGTGCCTGCCCACTCTTTTGAGGTCCCACATGACTTGCGACCGGAGGGTCGTGGAACTCAGAGATAATCTTTGCTCAAAGGTCTCCCAAGTTTGGCCTAACAACTTGCTCTCTGTGTTAGAAGATTCTTGTGGCCTCCACCAATCCGTTCTTGTCTGAATTTCAAAAGTCTTCAAACCAAGAATCCACACAGTATCCCACCCGGATCCTCTTTATAGAACTGTTGTATTAGATAATCTGTTGTGCTGGTTGCACAGTGATTCAGGGGGGTCAAGTGTTTGTACTGTTGCTGTTGCAATGGCCATAAAACACCCACCAGCCTCGGTGGTTGCTTTAATTTCCACAAGCTGTCAGCTTAGTAGATCGGCCACATTCATGCGTCTTGGCCAATGTTCCCATGTGAACAAGAATCGGCAGAGGTATTGGCTCCAACGCGCCTACCGTCTTGACAGGTTTGTTTGCGTTTGGAAAAAGACCAATGGGTTATGGTTGGTCACGGCTGTCACACCCCCTTTAGCACCCCTGAGGTAGCAACGCCACATCTTTAAAGCATGTACCATCGCAAGGAGCTCTTGATCCCCAGTCGTATATCGCGTTTCCGTAGGGATGAGCTTTCGTCTCTCATACGCAAGTGGATGACCATTATGCATGAGGATAACTCCGAGTCCTACTACCAACGCATCACATCGAACCTTCCACGGTTGCAATGGATCCGGAATAGCCAGGACGGGCACTGTGGATATAATCTCTTTGACTCTCAGAAAAGCGTTCTTGCTATCACGTCTTTTTGCGTGAGCCTGATTAGGGGTGCTACCAGGGTCTAATACCCTTGCATAAACTGCCAAACGTAGTTTGCAAGGCCGAGAAAAGAAAAAGTAGACACGGAAAGAAAAAGTAGACAAGAAAAAGTAGTCTGCCCAACAATTTCCGGGCATGGCCAGTCTACAACGGCTTGGACCTTTTGTGGGTGGACACGGATGCCGTCCTTGCCGACGATGTGTTCAAGGTATTTGAGCTCATAATGTGCAAACTTGCACTTGCTCACCTTTGCACAGAACTTCTATTCCCGAAGGATTGCGAGGACTTCGCGCAGCTATTCTATGTACTCTTCCATCGATTTGGAGAAACCCAATATGTCATCCACGTAATCCAAGACCGACTGACTGAGTTGCTTGGCGAACGTTTGGTTCATTTCTCCTCGGAAGGTTACCGGGGTATCTGTAAGCCCGAAGCATAACACTCAAAACTGATAATGTCCCATGTGCATTCGATTCGCCGTTTTGAGTACATCATCTTTCGTGATGCGGATTTGATGGTACCCTTGAGACAAATCCAAGGACAAAAATACTTTTGCCCTTTCAAGTTGGTTAAAATGGTCCTCAATTTGCGGTAAAGGGAGTCGATGTTTCACCATCAGCTTGTTCAACGTCTGGTTCTCTACGCACATACGTAAACCACTGTCCTTTTTGTTCACAAAAAAGGATCGGCACACCGTACGGCGAGCTACCTGGCTCGATCCATCCTTTTTCAAGGTACTCTTTGATTTGGCATTTGGCCTCTTGCCTTTTTGCTGGACTAAGGTGATACATGGGTCTGAACGGAGGATTCGCCTCCGGTTGTAGCAGAATCGTGTAGCCCATTTGTCTTTCTGGTGGAAGCCCAGCCAGTGGGACTTGTTATACATCCGAGAACTTCACCAATAGAGATTTGATCTCTTGTGGCGTATCTTCCTTCACGCCGTCCTCCACTTTCTACAACTGAGTCAAGAAGTATCGGCAACCTTGTCGGATACGTATCTTGACCTACATCGCAGACAAGCCGGCATAGACTTTGCATCGGGTCGGCGATAACTCTATACTCGAAATCAATGTAAATCAATGCTCTCCTTTTTGGAGGATCAAACACTTTAATTCAAAGCACATTAGAGCCTTGTTTTCACAGAGCCAAGGATCGCCTAGCGCCACATCAAACGGGTCAAGAAGATTGAGTAACTTCAACATGACACTCTGTGTGTACCCTTGAATACAAATTTTTGCTTTACAAGTACCAATAACGGGTACCATAACATTGTAACCGACGAAAATTGCGCCATTCGATGGCTTGTACTTCAAGCCAACCTATTGATTAAAGCCAAGACAAGCAAAGGAGTCATCTCCACTGGTGTCAGCAAGTACGTTCATGGGAGCACCATTTATGTGTCTTTTGAACTGCATCGTCATGTTGCCTCCACTCTTTCAAGTAAATAGGCTCGATGATGACAAGCCGAGTTTGTGATAAACATCAAATCTAGTTGGCGGGTGCCGCAGCTCCCATGATTCACCTACTCGAGTCCACATCTTGAAGGCAGGTGTGAATTTTGCTAGCACCTTCCAATTTTTTAAGTTTCACTGGGTCAAAATCGTCAACTAAAGGTATCGCAAACATGATTGAACTCTTTGCTTAGAGGACCTTTGCTTCAATCATTATGTTACACAATTCTTGCATAGTGGCTGGTGTTGGCACCACTAAGTAGGTTCAGTCATGCAACTCATTTGGTGATGCAAGATTTAGTGGGAAATGTCAACCAGCAAGTGCATAATGAGGCTAAGTGAGGGGAGAAAACAACAGAGAGATTTAAACTCGTGAAAAAACTCAAATTGTTTAACATCCCCATCTGAAAACATGAACCCACACTCGTGATCCACTTTTACCCCTGAGTGGTCCCCAATACATCACTCAAGGGTGGGGAGAACCCGCCCCACGGCCTTGTCCATTACCACGGCCGGATCCATTTCCGCGACCGCGACCCTGTCCACTGCCTTGTCCGCGGCCTCTTGTTGTACCCTCCCCATGAGGTGTTACGGCTCCGGGTAATGCCATGACCTCTTGTCCACCACCAGCAGCCTCAAGACACTGAGTCCTGAAATGTCGGGGCTCCATGCAGTTCTGGCACAGTCCCTTGCGGAAGGCCGTGTTGTGACGCTTGCATGCCACCTATAGCTAGTCATTGTTGCAGCCACGCCTGTGGTTGGGGGGGTTGTTCCTAGCAGTCTTCTTGGCTGAGGGGTTTGCTAGCTGCTTGTCCTTGAGCCCGTCCCGCCGCCCTGCTAACCTTCTATCCCCTACAACATCCATGCGTGCATCACGGCCTTGTTATGCACGTGCATTCCGTCGTACATATGAGTAGTCCTTGGGGTTCGCCGAATACACTTTGCTCATGTAGTCTGGCAATGTCCTCCAGCTTTTCCAAGCTTGGCTCGTTGCGGTCGTGGTGGTCTTGTCCTTTAGCTTCTCGCTGGCAAGACCATCGTGCAAGTACTCTAGCAGCAAACACTCTATATACTTGAAGGTCTTGGTACGTCGCTCTCGCTGAAGCTTTTGGCTTCCTCCACGAGGGCGGTAAGCTTGCTCAAGTAGGCCTCAAGCGAGCTACCCAGCTGCCTAAAGTCCTTGATCTTTTGGAAGATGTGCTGCGCCTCCTCATGTAAGGTACACTTCTCAGACATTATTGCACAGAAGGCTTCCCACGACATAGGCTGCCACTCAAGGTGAGGCCTCTGCACACTCCACTCCTTGACCATGTACTTGAAGAGCTTGTCTTCAAGTCGCGTCGTGGTAAGGTCGTCCCACTGATTGAGTGGAACCTTGTGGACGTGTAGGACGTTCTCCATGCGGTTCAACCAATCGGTCAGCTTCACACCCTTCTGGAAGATCTCCACACTATGGAGGAAAGACGTGTTTGTTATTGGCCCCGAAGTCATCAAGGTAGGCAACTCGTCGCTGCAACCGACAGTGGCATCTATAGCTGCAACGTGCTGCGCTTGCTGCTGCATCCGCACTTGGGTCATACTCTGTAACGCCTTGTCAAAGTCTTTACATCGGCGGCTTGCCTCATGGGCGGCCAGGCGCTGCAGCTCGAGATCACGGTCGAGGTCCGTGATGCTCTCCCCGACGTGGGCTAGAAGGTTTGCGGACACGAACTTGAGCTCTGATGTCGTTAGAGCATCGATAACAGCCTCCAGAGCCTCGCGTTGTCCGTGCACCTTTACCCGCTGTAGGAGGGTACAGTTCGCGTACACGCAAACAATGAGTCTCACCTTTTGGAGGAGACTGTCATCAGTGACGATGCCCTACCCCATTGCAGCCACATCGTAAGAAGGGGGGTTTGTCCCCTGTCCTCCAAGTGGTGTAGTACCTCCACCGTCGGTGGTGATCTTGAGTTGGCCCACGGCCTCAGCAGCAAAATCTGCAAGCCTGTAGCGGTCATCGCAAATTTCCTTTGCGACGACGTCGTCTACCTTGTTCTCGCGAGAATTTCCGCGTGGCTGCTTTCGGCGCCTTTGGTGCTCTTGGCGGCCTTGCTGCTGTTGGCAGCTTTGGGCAATACGGCAAGCGCCTTGCCCTTCTTGAGCAAATGAATCGAGTTCGACGCATGACGATAGCGATGATGGCAATCCTCATCACGTTCTCCATCGTCGACTTCGTGCTCTTTATTGTGGTCCTCCTCGAGCGCGTTGTCTGCCACATGAGGGTCGTCCACGTATGCATCAACGTGCTTGTTGAGCACTTTTTGGGCTTTCGCATGCTTCTCGGTGTCGCCGAGATTTCTGCTGATTGCTGTTGGCAACACGGTTGCCTTTGGTTTGGCAACCGTGCTTGCAGCGGTGGCTCCCAAAATTTGGAGTCCGCGGAGGGCGTGTGGTGAGGCCGTCACCACGTTACCCTTGTTGGTCTTGGACGGTCCAGCACTTGCCATCTTGTCGCTGTGCAACTAGCACGTGAAGTTCGTTGTGAGGATCACCCCACAACTTTGAGGATGAATGACCTCCTAAGATCTTACTCTCACGATCGGTGAGGCAATCATATATTTACTTTCTATTTCCCTAGGCCACCAAGTCGGCACAAGGCTGTGGATTTTGAAACTAGCCTTTCTAAGCCGTGACTCACGGCAAAATGGTAATGACAAGAATCTAGGAAAATAAAAAATTAGAAGATAATGGAATGACAAGGAATGTGAGTGTCACTCACAAAACAAGAGCAAAGAGTGAAAGAAGACAAATTCTAACAATTCCTAGCAAGTCCTTCACTCTTCCTTCCAAGTTATTGTCTTCCTCTTGTCTTCTTGTCTTCCTTGGTCTTCTCTTCACGCTCCTTGACGCCTCTCGCGTTCTTTGACGGCGTCGTCCTTGAGCTGGCAACATTGGCGAGCCTTAAAAAATCTTTAAGGTGTCATCCTCCTTCTTTTTAGGGCGCTCTCAGGCCGTGAGAGTCCCTCAGCTTGTAAAGGGGCGCTGCCCAAATTATTAGATGAAGGAGTTTTGAAGGAGCCTTGAAAATGGGGAGGATTTTGTGGTTTTTTAGGGTGGGAACTCCCCATCCTGCCCAACATAAATCCTCCTAGCCCCCTAGAAGTGAGGAGAAGCTGGAACGAAGTGGCTCCACCAAGTAGAGATTTTTTCTAGCTCTCCAACGTAATCTACGGTGCTTCAATCCATGAAGTATGGATGCCGTAGTCCCTTTTGGTGTTTTTGCTACTACTTGTAGCTGCCACCTGTGTTTTACATACGGTGTAGCCATCGTTTCCATCGAGTCCTTAGTCGTGGGGGTCGTCTTGCTCTGAGAACCACTGTAACGGGTCGTGTCTCCAGCTCCTGCTCTTAAGTCATCGTCGGAGTTCGCAAAGTCGCGTTCTCAATTTGCATGAGCAGTTTCCCCCTTTGCAGGAGTGAGAGGCAACCGTCATCAATGACCCAGAGCAGGGAGACTAAGATATTTTGAGTCTCTAGCGGCCCATTTCCGTTTTTAACCTTACCCCTAGTTTTGGGACCCAAACTAGGGGTTTTTATCTCGAACTCATGCATTCACGCGAGTTTTCTGGTTTCAAAACTCGTAGTTTGTCCTAAACAAATTGGAGTTTTGTTTTTTGATGCATTGGCGCAAAATCGTCGTGCGTGAGCCACGATCGGCAACTTTGTACCGACTTTTCTCATGCGCTTCCCTCCTTCCTTGCTCCCCCTATCCCTTGTCCTTGCTTGCTCGCTTGCAAGGAGAGCGAGGGGAGGACGAGGGCACGAGGCCAAGAGGCCTTACCCTCAAGGCCTTTGTGGCCCCCTCACCCGCCGATCGGGCTGAGGCCGCGATCGGCGGCTGGTGGCTGGCCGGCTGGTGGCCGGCCGGTCACTTGGCCGGCCGCCGGCCGTCCAGCCGGCCGGCAGCCAGCTGGCTGGCGGCCAGCGAAGTGCTGGCCGTCAGCCAGCCCTCGCTGACGCGAGCGGTGGTGCGCAACCACCCCTCGCTTCAGCAAGGAAGGAGGGCCAAACCGTCCCTCCCGCTACATTATCTCTTTGTAAAACTTTGAGAAATTTTTGGAGATGTCCATCATGCTCTCCGGGGTGCAGCAGTACATCAAAATGTCGTTGAGGTATACCACGACAAAATTATTGAGATGTACGTAAAGAATGTTGCTCATTGCCACCATGAATGTTGCCTCGGCATTTTATAGTCCAAATGGCATGACCGTGAACTCGAAACGCGCATAGCGTGTTCGGGATGCCATGTTCTTGATGGCAGAGTCTGCCACGCGGATCTGGTGATTACCGCTGCGTAGGTCAAATTAAGGGAAGATTTGACATCCTCGGAGTTGCTCGAAACATTCTTTGACATGGGGAAGAGGATAGCGGTTCTTGATGGTAGCGTTGTTCAACACCCAGTAGTCCACGCACATCCGCATCTCGCCATTCTTCTTTTGCGCAAACAGTTCAGGTATTACAAACGGTAACGTGGCTGGGTAGATGAACCTCCGACAAAGCATCTAGTCAAGTTAATTTTAAAGCTCGGTCAGCTCATGGTCACTCATCCAATAGGCTCCTTAATTGGTGAGTTGGCTGACCTGTTTCAGTTCGACGCAATGGTCGATGTCGCGTTGAGGTGGCAAGGTGTGTGGGATTTTGTCAGGGAGTAAATGTGCAAATTCTTATATGATAAGTGTGAATTCCTCGGGAACCATCGCGAACGTTGTTGGTGCCGATAAAGCCGATCAGACTTATGTGCAAGCTACTACCTCTTTTCCTCCCTTCATTGGATTAAGATGCGCAAGCCACACGCGAGCCCATCGTCGTATGCAATGCTTGGCTTCGTTGAACAGCATCCACTACACAGGTTGTCGCTTCCTGGTCGCTACAATTTTCCTTACTATTTCCACCTCTGCTGCTGCTCTTCTCGTCTTCCATCCTGCACGCATAAGTTGTCACTTGATGCCATTGACTTCCATGGAGATGTCGCCACTGTTCCAGCCAATTGGCAGGAAAAACTAGTATAGGAATTCACGTCCAAGAATTATTTTGTTGTCACTCATTGCACATGACCTCTAGACCGTTATGTGCCGCAAGTCTCTCACTTGTAGTTGTAATGGTTCTCAAAGTCTCCGCATCTACAATCTCCTGTCGACGGCTTTCCCTTAGATACCCCTGGTTTGGTCTGCAAATCAAGCTTCCAAATCATGTCTTTGCCTACAAAACATTGAGAGGCTCCTCTATCCAATAGTGTTGGTACCATTCTGCAACCCTAACAACCTCGTCAAACTCAGCGATCTCAAAATTCCTCTACAGTGTCATGAGCCGATTTGATAAACAATCTTTTGGTGCACAACGCTCCTCCCCAACAAGAGATATGCCTTTTACTCTTGTCCCTTGTTGTATCCCGACATTTTTTTTGTGTTGCAAATTCACCCCCTTTCTAGCTTGCTGCTTCCTTCAATGGTATTTTGTGATTTGCCCGACTTTTCCGTCGTTGTAGCAGGTGCGCGTATCTTTTTTATTGACAGCATCCACTTCCATCGGAGTGGAGGAGTCCCTGGACTATTCTTTTTTATCCACCATACTTTTGGTTGGGAGGTTGTTAGCCATTGGATTCCTCGATCTGTGCATTGTAGTCGACACCATCTATCCTTTTTGCTCTTGTGATCATCTGTAGTAAGTTTTTTTGGATGTTCAAGATGGTAAGCGCTCGCTACATGTCCTGTTTGAGGCCATTTTTGTTGTAAAAACATAGTTCGTTGGATGTGATTCAAGTGTTATTGATGCTCTTGCGGAATCTCTACGTGACCTCTGACTTACTGGATTACTGACGAAGGCACTGGAGTTTGTACCGAGCGTTAGAGTTTTTGTTCAGCCACCCATAGCATACTAGCATCACGCATGAGAGTTCATTCCAATTGATTGGTGGTGTCAGCACATCTTGCCATTGCAGGTTGATCTGCTCCAAGGGTAGAACGCCTATGATTGACAATGCCATACTTTTGCCATCGGTTGTTGATGAGTTTTTGTCTGTCTCTTGCTTCTGTTGGATTGCCTTTAGGTTGGACCACCAACTCAATATTGTGCCACTGAGAAGCGCGGCTGTGAGGTCAATTTTCTTCTGATCATCGTTGACCTTAGCAGTGGTGAAGTACACCTCCAAGTTTGTCAGCCAAATCCAAAGTGTCGATTCCTAGGAGTTTGTAGGATTAAACGACTCAGTGGGTGCCGGGCAATTCTTGGATTTGTTCGAGAGTTGGGTATTTCTTTGAAGAGCTGCGCCTCTTGTGCACTTGCATTGCAAAGAGCCTCCGTTGCGACGCTGAGCTGTTCAAGCAGGTGACTGTCGATTCCCTGGAGCATGGAGATACAATTTTCCAGTTCCTCATTGATCCGCACCTGTTGTCCGATGCCAAGTGTCGCTCCTGTAGTAGACATTGAGGGTGCCAGTAGGGACGGCTGGTTTACCACCACCAGGTCCATGGCCGGCTTGGCCTTAGGAGCCGTTGGGACTGGACCAACTGCCACATAGCCTTCCACGCCAGTACTTGTCACCGCCTGGGGGCTCGTGTGCATGGTCTCGTACTGCTCCTCCGTTGCCAAACTCATCACCAAAGACCCTCTGCTGATTGTCGTGTGTGCTCGCTCCCTTTACATTGTGGTCGCAAATTCTGTGATGTCTTGACGTACAGGATGCACTGAAGACTTGTGTGAATTTGTCCTTTGGATGAGTTACCCCCCTGATTTACGAATTCGTATTTTTCATTTTTCCTAATTATATGATCCATGAATCAGATGAGATTTTCGGGTTTGGAATTGTTTTGGTGTTCCTTGTTCGTTGAATTCGTGGAAAAATGGATCCTTGAATTTGACAACTGGTCCTACTCACCTTTTCTCTGTTCCTATTATTCGACGCTGCGTGAATTATTCCCATCGGTCTTCTATCGTGCGTGATTCTGATGTGTCGTGCACAGGCTGTATTTGGGGTCAAACTGCCAAAATCTGGCTCGCTAACACCCTTAATCCTGTCGCAGAAACATGAACACTGCCCTTGATGCGTGATTCAACACTCATTTTCTAAGACGACAAATAGTAAGTTCGGAATTAAATTACTACTTGGACCCAATAATTCGACCATTTTCAAAAGGAATTATTCTTGTGTTCTAATAAAATGGTTGAACGAAATAACGTATCCAATTCCACCAACCTGGAAAACATTAGAATCGAATTCAAAGATGAGGGGGATAATTACTCAGCTCCCCTTCCAGCAACTTTGTGCTGTGATACCAAGTGTTATGCCGAATGCAGCATGGATGGTGAACATGTATGACTTGTGAGGCCAAAACCGGTTTGGGAATTTGGGGCACTTGGGCAATTTGTACTTAGCGGTAAGTGAACTTCGATCACAAGTGTCAGAACGACCAAAAACACATACACAAGTGTCGAGTTACAAATGAAACATACCCCCCTGATCTTTGAATTCGTAGGTTTCAGTTTTGTGAATTATGTGTTCCATGATCTAGAAGACCATCTGGGTTTGAATTAGTGGAGTGTTCCTATTTCATCGAATTCACGGAAAAATGGACCCATGAATTTGGCGATCAGGCGCGTTCACCTCACCGGTGTTTCGTGATTTCGACAATGCGTGCTTTTCCCCCCAACGTGGATAGTCACGTCATGTGAATGAACGGACGTAAAGTATTCTTGTAGAGTCTATTCGCTTTTTGCAGACAAGAAATGAAGATTGTGATTGTCGAGTCATTCACCGACTGCCATGTGTACAACACAGATAAGTCCTACATCAGAGGAACCAATAAGATTCCACGTTCCCCATGTAACAGCAACGAATCTATCACTACATGTAATGAGTGTCACTTCCTGTCTCGGTCACTTGTCAGTCACCTCTAACAACCGTCCCACCACGATGGAGCACTTCCTCCAAAAAGTGTCTCCGGAGGAACGCATGTGCCGATTGGAGTCCCAGGTTGGCTGCCCGTGTCCACCTTGCCTGACACGTGACAAGCGCCCAGTTGGGGGCACGAGGAAGCTTGTGCAACTGACCTATGATGACAGCTGCTCCCCTGCTACCCCGTCGTCTCCCACACGCACGCCCAGGCCCACATCCACAACTTCTTCTGACGCAAAGACACCCACGTCAACATCGCTTTCTCTACCGGATGTTGTCTCGATGCAACTGTCTGCATGGCCCACTGCCAAGGATGAGGGGCCGAACAACGTGGCTCTAAGTCCACTCAAAAAGGGGAAGGGCAAAGTCGTGGAGGAGCCTCGTCACAAGAAATGCCATGCCCCCCCCTCCCGTTAGGTGGATGACGCTTGACCCACTCAGGATCGAGGAGCCAAAGGAGCAACTCCCGCATGTCAGCGACAGTGACAGCAGCAGTGCACGTGGCAGCGTCAGTGAGAGTGAAAGGAGTAGAATGAGTCATCCGAAAGTCAGCAAAGTGATGACTGAACGGACACAGAGTGACTTGCCATCATCCCTACTAGCAACGTGACAACGACGTCTGACTGTATCAGCGGCAGCCAGAAGCGTCGTAAAAGGGGCCGGTATGCCAACTGGTTCAGCTCTGGCCACTTTCCTGCCATCTACCGGGCGTTGAAAGCACACCCGAATCTTTATGCCGCTGTGAAGCATCTCCGTCTGAGTTTCCGTACCCCCGACAGGATGTGTGTCTACGACAGGCTCGTCCCAAGCACTACTGCAAGCTGGTTCATACCTGACACCAAAGTACTGAAGGAGTAGATTGCCCACGTCGCAGTAGCAGTACTCAAGGTGGACCCATGCCCTCCCGTAAGCAACAAGAAGCGGGTCCACGGTTCTCGTGGAAAGCGAGCATTCCTGGTCGAGCAGCCTGGCATCCGTGAGGAGATCAAAACCACTCTGACAAAAGCACGCGATACAGGAAATCCTCTGAACTCAAAGAATATCCGCCATGAGATCTGCAAGATCACCGGCCAGCATGCTCCGGACTTCCTTGCGGAGCTGGGCGACCGTGCATTTGCAAGATCATGGGTGCGTCGGATTGTCACCCGGGAGATGGGGTGGTCTTGGCGTGCTGGGACTAGCGCATCCCAACAAGTTCCATCGGATTAGGAGGTGAAAGTGGATTTTTTTTCATGCGTGCAGCCGCTCTCATTAGCCACCACAAGATCTCGCCAGCGTTCGTCATCAACGCCAATCACAAGGCCATTCAACTCGTTTTGGTGGCGGACCACACCTACGCTTCAAAGGGCACGGATGATGTGTCCATCATCGGCTTGGATGACAAACGTGCCATCACGGTGTTGGTCACGTCCTCGTTCTGTGGCAAAATGCTCCCTATGCAGCTCATTTTACGCCGGCAAATCAAAGCACTGCCTTCCCAAGGGTGTGCATGCTCGTGAGCTCATGGACGCAGGTTGGCAGCTGACACAGACGTCCAACCATTGGGCGAACGCAGAGACTACAATGCAGTGGGTCCGTGGCATCGTCCAGCCATACTACGAATCTAAGTGCCGTGCATATGGCTTGAAAGAGGGCACTGCACATATGTTGCTTGTGCTCGATGCATGGCGGCCACACTGCGGTGCAACATTCCGTGCATGGCTAGGAAACAATTTTCCGCACATGCATCCTGTTTACATCCCCACAGGTTTCACGCCAAAGGCCCAGCCTGCTGACGTAGGCATCATCTCTCCACTGAAGAAGACTGTGGAGGAGCACTTTGCCATGTGGGCTGCGGAAAAAACACGGCAGGGTGACATGCTCTCTCTTGGCATGACCTCTGTGAAGGAGGCATCCCGCAAGTGGTTTTTTCCAGCATGGCATTACCTAGATGATAGCAGTGACATCATCCAGAGTGCATGGGTTCGTGCAGGGTTCTCACGCATTTTCCAGGCTGAATTTCAGCAACATGCCAATGGCATGTATGGTCATGTGATGTTTGAGGACGAGGTGTGTAAGAAGAGGACGAAGTAGATTGACTGTTCGTTTTGTCTTTTCTGGAAGAACGTGTGTCAACTTGTTCCATGATTCCCCACTCTTGACCATTCGTTCTCACAAAGAAAGTGTTTTCTCGATGAAACGAGCTATCTCATGCAAGCAAAATTCGGTGCCACTAGAATTGAAGTTCACAGGTCCTGCATTTGTTTTAACACTTGACCCCGATTATAGAACCCACAGCCTAGGCATAAAGTGATTTTTAGGGTGCACCCAATAATTCGACCAAACAGCATCAGAATTTTTTCAGTGATCCTATGAATTCGTTGAACAAAACAACGTAGCAAATTCGACCATGGCCAAAAACATTAAAATCGAATTCAACGATAGAGGGGTAGTCGAGCCCGTGGGGTCAATCATCAAGCAATATGTGCAGAGTCGCATCATGAGTGGTAGGATCGAGAAGCTCCATTGAGGAATCGGGGGGCTTCGAATATTGACGCTGAACATGCGAGATACATCTTTGTAAATCTTGATACGTCAATGGATTGACAAAAAGAGTGTCACGCTTCTATCGATGATTCTTGAAAGTGGTGAGAGTTGTCAGGACGTATGAGATGTCGGAGGGCAAGGGCGGTTGGCAGAATTCTCCTCGACAGTTGGAGCAAAAATCAGGTTTTCGACGTGTGGTGGGCTTTTTGTGTAAAGACATAAATGTCCACTCAGAAACTTCAGGAACTCGTGCATGTCTAGTACGTAACAGAGATGTACGAGAGTCCCTCGATTCCATGATAAGGTGTTTGTGTCCTTGTGTTTATGGGCTGTGAAGTGTCAACCTCATTATTTTTACGAAGACTGGTCGAGCATATTTTGACCATCTGCCCCGACTCTCTGTGTTCCATTCTTGGAGCTCTTGACACATTCGGCCACCTTCCACAAAGGACAATACAAATTTCACAAAACGTCTAACATGTTGATTCCGTTCAGTTGAATTGTCGACAAAGCTAGAACTTTATAAAACCGTGCCTCGATATTCTCGAATACCCTCAACATCTTGATGGAGTTCCTCAAAGCAATACCCACAGAGTGATGATGTATACATTGCCCAACTCGAGCAATCGAAGCTCAACAAATGCCATATTCTAATTCTCGCTATCCTATGCATGAGTTGGACATATCTGGCATTTGTCACCAAAGTACACATGATGCTATTTCTAATTTACCCAATTGTTCCCAATCCTCAAATCATCTTCCAGTCCATGCCTCATCTTTGTGAACCACCATCCGCTCGGTGTGACACCTGCTATCAAATCGTAGCAACGTTGTAGGGTGAGCTCACATTTTAACTACGATGCAAAAGTTTCACATGAGACTTCAGTGTTTATCCAGTGCCCAGAAGGTCGCCAGCCTCGTGACGACGACAGTGAACAAAACGCACACAATTGAAGACAAGCAGTAGTAAGCCACAGAGACTCCAGCAATAGAGTAGATACGGAACACGCGTGTGTATGAAGAAAAACATTCAACTCTCGTGGGAATCCCAGGTTTGTCCCACATGTCCTTAGTTGTCTGGTCCTTCAAAATCTAAANCCAGCCTCGTGACGACGACAGTGAACAAAACGCACACAATTGAAGACAAGCAGTAGTAAGCCACAGAGACTCCAGCAATAGAGTAGATACGGAACACGCGTGTGTATGAAGAAAAACATTCAACTCTCGTGGGAATCCCAGGTTTGTCCCACATGTCCTTAGTTGTCTGGTCCTTCAAAATCTAAAGGACCAATGGTTTGGAATTGGCTGGCGAGTGTGGAAATGTATTTCACCAATGCTTGTGTCAATAATGAGAAAATGAAAATTAATCTCACGGCCTCATTTCTGTTTGGCGCAGCTATAAGTTTGTGGACGGATCAAAAGACAATCCAATGGCACCAGGAGACCGGCAGAGCCAGATCAATGGCTCATGCAATTGTTGTCACTTCACCGATCACAAGTATTCTACCTGCTGAGCGGATCAACCTGATGCAGCACAATGTAGACGACGTTTCCACAAAATCACCATCAATAGTGACCTCGCCCACGATGACCTTTGTTTACATTGCAACAACGACCTCAAGCATGGCATTTGGCAAGCGATCGCCATGTTTGGCATCTAGGGCATGCTTTTGTGAATGATTGTAGTAGCTGATCGCATCGACAGCATTGACAACAACCCCATGGCCGGAGACTCCAAGGCCACAACTATCATTGTAGCAGAGGAATGGCATAACTCGCGGAAACCTTGTCCCCGGTGGAAGTTGAAGCTGTTAGTGAATGTAATCAACAGTTGTTGTACATTTGGGAGAATCCGGTGAAAATCTTATGCAACTGTCCGGAATGGCATAAATAGGCCAAAAGGAGGAGAAGTTCCACTGAAAGAATGAGGATTTGGGATATATTGAAAGACAGGAGTAAATGGCAAATTTCTTTCCAAGTCGCAGAAAGACATGCCGACCGATTACCCATGAGCATGGCTCACAATGCCACAGAAAACAGTTTGACAAAGTGCAAAGTCCAACGGGGAATACGAGAACAAACAACCAGCAACATCGTTACGAGCATTGTTGAGAGGTTGTAAAGGTTGTTGAAAAATACCTAGAATGCTGGATGGAGGAGCTTATTACTACTTTATAAGCAATTATGTGGTTTCAAAGGTGGGTTTGCACATCAACCCAATGGTGTTCGAAGGAAAACCAACGATTGATGATTACCAATTTGTTGAATTTGCGAACCACTCTGACTGAAAATCATACATTTGGATGAAGGAACGATCTCAGGACCATGCCCAATGAGTGACCAAAATATCATCCTCGGACATGGTTTGCTTTACTCGCACAATTTGCTAGTATACTAGAGCAGTGGAGCAGACTACGTCAGCATTTATGGCAAGAACTGGCACCGACCTGTAATTGAGTGATCCACGACAAAACAGCGGTAGCGAGAAGCAGCAGAGAGGGGAGAAGTAGAGGAGGCTACAACATCCATCAAGCGTCACACACATACGGTATCGCTCGATGAGGCCGGACAATATCTGAGACATGGAGTACAGGCATGGCTTGTCCATGTAGAAGCGTGGAGATAACATGAGATTGTGACAATAGGCATGACAACATCGGCCTTGGTACCTTTCAAGTTCGCAGCAGTTTCCAAGGATTTTGCCTCTTATCTGGGAGGTTTGAGGATTTTTTCACAACAAACTCCTTCGACAGCAAGACTTCGATCACAACATGGACCTGAAGTCGGGGAGCAGACCGATGGTCAAGGGAATCCATTGGATGAGGGACCAGGAGCTGATTGAACTAAAAAAAATATGGACGAGATGCTCGGTCAAAGATTCATCAAGCCATCCACGTCATCCTGCGTCCCTCTTGTACATGTTGTAAAATCACACGTGAGATGCAGATGTGCATGGATTATCAAGTGTTGAATGACATCACCATCAGTAATAGATAACCCCACGAGCAAATGAACATTTTGACCAAATTTTTTGGGCAAGAGTTTTCAAAAAATCACCCGTGGATCGGCTATCATTAGATGTGTGTTATGGAGAAGGACATTTAGAATAAGTCATTCTACACCAGATATAGGCACTTTGAGTTCACCACTATGCCGTTTTGACTCACAAAGGTCCATTCCACATTTATGGCAACAATGGAAAACATATTCTGCCCATACTCCAATAAATGAATTGACATGTGTCTTGACAAAATCCTTGTGTATAGTCGCATCCAGAAGGATAACCATAGATATAGTGTTAGGATCAGTTTGGCATTCCCACCTTGCTAAAGAAAGGGGTTAGTTTGCAACCAGTCCTCGTTAAAGCATTGGTTGGCCGGTGGCCATCCACTCGCTGTCCGCCGCCCAATGTATGGCTCGTGGCCGGTCAACTAACAGTCCGACCACCCACCGGCTAGCCACTGACTGTAGATCAAGCCGGTGGCTTGATCCGTGGCTGAGAAGCTCGGGTGGCCTTGAAGAAGAAGCTCTTGGACTAGATTCCTTGCCTTGCTTGCCCTCCTTGCTAGCAAGAGTGAGTGAGGACGAGGAATAGAGCGAGAGCGAGAGCGAGTGTCGGGCAAGAAAAGTTGGCATGAAATCGCCGATCCTACCTCGTATGCGATGATTTCACGCCGATGCTTCAAAACTGAAATCAAAGTTCATTCAGTGTGAACTTCAAATTGTGTTTTTGGAAAACTTCTACGAATGGGTTTGGGGTAACACCCCCCTCATTTAGAACCCAAAGTGAGGGGGTGAGGTTAAATCAACAATGGGCCTCTTGAAAGTCAAAGTATTTGAGTCTCCCTGCATGGGTCTTTGATGATGACTGCCCGTAGATTGACGTGGAGAAGAAAACCCCCCCAACAAGCACTGGACACCATTATGGGAACTTCAACGATAACTATCGTGATAACTCATATTTGACAATGACAAAAGAATCATTGTTGACAACATCTGGCATAGTAAGACATAACCAAGGTACACGACCATGATACACTTGTTGGAAGCCTATAATGGATGGGAATAATGTTTTGATTGTGAAAAAAAAAACGCAATAACAAAAAACAAGGAGAGAGCTAGTCAGAGTAGGACAATTCTAAGACGATGAACCTCTAAGAATGTAAGGGCTACGGTCTCCTTGCTTTCGGGTTCTTATCGTGGATAAGCATGAGGAGGGATACAAGGATAACCAACATTCATGATCTCAGTGTAGCTATACCCATATTCAAAACTACAAGAATTCAATATCAAAGAACTCAAAGAGATCTCATGAGCTTTGTCGGCTCTTTTGGTTACTATGTGACATCGTATACAAAAAAAATCGACGCATTAAAAGTTGTGTAAATCAAAACAAAAATCATTAATATTGTTGAATGATTGTAAGTGGCATCATCATGCCATTCCATTCTTTTTGACGTGGTTAACCCTTGGAGATTAAGTTTGTAATCATACGAAGGAATCAATGTGCCTAGGACATATGCTTACTCAAGTAGTGAAATGTTAGGTGCAGTTTTTGAATGGTACCCCTTGTTGGGTTTTGCGGTGAGGGCAAAAATGCATGGGATTGGCCAACTGCCTCATTGCGGAGCCTTCACACTAGCAAGTGGGTCCTTTCCCTCCCATGATCCTTTTGTGTCCAACAAAGTTAGCGGGATTCAAAATGTGGAATGAAATCTTATGAAGAGTACAAACTACAAGGACAAGACCTTCCCAAAGAACAGCACCTAAAGAGAGTTGATGTCCATGCTCTGACACATAACCTGGCCCCAAACTAGGGCACAACGCCTTGCTAGGCCATCAAGGCCGTCCGCGCAAGGGTCTCGGCGCAGCCATTATCTCCAATGATGGAAGGCCTTCAGGGTGTCAAAGCCACCTCCTCGCTAGGCTGGTAGCTATTGTCAGGCTTACAGGGTTGTCAGAGGAAACTCTTGTAGGTTCTGGCTGGCCTTGGCATGACCACCAAGCTGTGGTGAACTCGCCACCAGCAAACAGGTCGTCCTCCTCCCAGGCTGGCAAACGCAGCCAGGCGTACAGTGGCCTTGGAGGGATCTCCAGTAGTGTCCTCCACCCAAGCTGGCAGGGAGAGCGAGGCATGCAGGGGTCTTGGAGGGATCTCTAACAGTGACATCCACCCATGCTAGCAGGCAAAGCCAGGCTTACAAGGTCTTGGAGGGATCTCCAGTAGCGTCTTGGTCAAAGGTGCTTTAGTGCTAAGGCGTGGAGCCTTGCACGTGGACTTGAGATATGGTGTAGCCATTGAAGATAAGCTACGGAAGATATGCTGCTGAAGATCAGCTGCTGAAGGTAAGCTGCTAAAGATAACCTGTTGAAGATAAGCTAGGTATGCCGGGGCCGCCGCCTTTTACACTTGTAGCCCTAGCAAGTTGACTGTCTTGGTGATGGTCGGAGAAGCTTCCTCCTGTGCATGGTGAAGTTTCACCGCAACCATGGTTCTTGCACTAGAACTGGCAAGGTGGCTTTGCCTCATCATCATGCCTTGAATCCTTGAATCTTGTGGCCTCTCACAAACCAGTGAGAGCCGATGATCACTGTAGCCGGAATACTTGCATCTCTTTAGTCCTTTCAGATGAACATGAGCTGTTGATATCTGGAACACTGGCTTGAGGAAACTTCCTCCGTAGGGAAGCTTCCTCTCCGTGGAAGCTTCTTCTCCACCTTGGTTTTCCGTTGGCTTAAGCCTGAGCCATGGGGAAGCTTCCTTTTGAAGGATGCTTCATCAGGTTCCATGGTGCAGCTTCTTCGTAAGATGCTTCTGCCAGAGGCGTTGCTGTTGCTCCGTTGATGCTACCGCATGATCACATGTGGTCCATGGATTACCGTCACAGTGAAGCTTGCATCGGAGCTCTCCATGTAGGTTGTCCATATGGCGATGAGAGAGACACGCTGAGTCGTGCCTCCGGACTGCCGGTGCAGGGCGGTCCCCGCTTGACGCCCTCACACTGCTCCGTGCATCCAGCAGAGTTAGTTGTGGTCCCACCTCACCATCGAGCGTATGCAGTACTCCACAGGTTTCAGCTCCAGGGGGCATGAACTGTCCTCATGCGAATGCTTCCATACATATCTCCTTTCACACCCTTTGAGGAGTATTTCATCAACGAAAATCCGGGAATTTGAAGGAGGAAAATCTCTGCCGAGCCGCACCGGATAATTCACGAAAAAAACCCGTGAATTCTGCTTGGAGTCTCCGCCTGGAGTTTCGACTATGCCATGTTGAAGTAGTATATCAACGCAGTCATCCCTCAGTCCAACACCTCTGACAATGTGTACAGCAATACATCTTTATTTCTCTTGTATTCTTTCTTTTCATTGACTAGTCTAGTCACCATACCAAAGGCACAAAGCCAAACTTATACACATAAATGGGTTGCAATCATGTCGCCTCTCAGAGCGTGACCACTGACGACATGAACTTAAATAATGTTCAATTGCTGTATAGTAGAATTTGAGATGGAATTGAAACACTGTAAGATCATCTTGGGCACACGCATGGCTACATAATGGTCTTCCATGCATGGAACACATAGCAATGGGATTTCTTGGTGGTACATCCCTTTCATTGGAGTTAAAAACAAGCGAGGCTCATTTGTAGTAGGGGACTCGACTAATTTGTCCATCAGAATTGTGCAGTGAAAACGAAGACATTGTTAGCACTACATGACCAATATTATACATGTATGCACTGTCTATAACATGCATAAAAGATAAAACACGGTCTCATTGGTCTTGTAGTTTTCCAACTAGTAATACTTTGGATATGTGACTTTTGAAATGCAAGCAGTGTATTGTTTGTACACGTAGCCCAGGCCTTCCATGGAGAAATCACCCTACAAAAAATGTTGTTGAGGAAAGAATGTATAATCTTGTCGTGTAGCATTTGTCGCAAAGTTGATGCAAGTCACTTTGACTCAAGAAGTTTGATGCACACCACATATGTTCCAGGTGCGGGAAACAAGGATGAAGTTAACACGTTCTGGATTGTATTGAAACTACCAAAGAACTCGCTAACCTTAGTCAGACTCATGCACAATACTGGAGTTTTGAGTTGCACAAACACAAGGGCCTTTGACCAACCCCATTGTAGTGGTGTCCCGCAAGCTCCTCTTTGGAGTTGGAGTCTTGGACTACGCCCGACTAACACTTTATGGCAAATTTCACAAATGAAAGATCCCTAAAGCCGTCCATTGTGGCTTGCAATTGATGTTACGTGCCAATGGAGTGACATATCTCCCTTTTATGATAGGTGTTCTGTTATTGAACAAGCATTTAACACAGATAAGATGACAAAGGAAACAGTTTTAGGTTGACCTAAGAGCATCAGACATATCCCAAGGCATGATTGAAGATAGTGTAGATGACGTGTGTTTTAATGTGGTAATTGGTAGTCGTAAGACAGTATTTAAAAAAATGTGAAGGAGACATGGTGTAGCATGCTAAAAAACACACATGTTGTTTCTCAAAGACTTTGAATAGCTTCACTTTGTGTGGAAGTGTGTGCTTTGTTTGACGGATAACACGAACCACAACAATGGTCCATATAACACTTTCCCCTTGTCGAGTTTTTCAACAACCCATTTAAACCATGACACTCCTTTGTGGGAAGCCCATATCTAGTACACCTCACTTTTTGTTATTTTATTAGACCTCCAAGTCATATGTCCACCGCTTAAAGCCCCGTGTACTTAGTATATCACGTTGAAAAAAATAGTAGAATTTGGTGAACATTGTCCAGTGATCTTTGTTGGAAGATACAGTTCTATTCCATGTTTGTTTGAATCAATCATTTTTATTTGTGTCACTCATCTAGGTTGCAAAGGTAAAAACCCTAGGATTGGGAATTTCACAAGCAACCGTGTGTGGTGACAGCTTGCACGAGTGTCAAGACAAGCAAAGGTGCTCGTATGTGTCACAATACGGAGGATTTTCACACATGTTGACAACATGTCATAGTGATGCGGCTCCGTCGGTCTCCTGCTGCCGTTGGACGGTCTTTCGATCGGACCACCAACTTAAAACCATGCCATGCAAAAGCAAGGCCCCGATGTTTATATTCTTTTTTTGTTATTGACCACAGATGCGGCAAAGTACATATCCAAACTCGGAAGCCACATCTTGACCATCGGTCTCTTGGAGTTTGTGGGATTGAAGGGCTCTAGGAGTCCTGGTCAAACCTGGGGAGTTAAAGTTCTCTTTTAGTGAGCACTCCTTCGTCTACACAGAAAACTCAAAGCTCCTCCATTGCCGCATTAAGCTATTGGAGCATATGGGTGTTGAGACTCTTGTGTCCCGATAGTTTCAGGTACATGTTTCCATTGATTCGTGCTTGTTGGCCGGTGCCTGCCATCCTGCCATGTGCCGACACAACAGGGTGCGGCGGAGGTGAACGGTTTGCCGAGCCCAATGGGTCCGACATCAGATTGGCAATCAGGTTCGTCGGTGTTGCACCAACCATTGCAAGATTTGTCACTGTTGCTTTGTTTGCCTGGAGAGCGGCATTGTTCGCGTGCTTCCAATCTGATATTGCCTGCGTACTCGCCTAAGACTGCTTCTCGTTGCAAGATGTGCTTGCTCTCTTCACCGTTGTCGTCGCAAAGTTTGCGATCTTTTGAACAATGGAGATGCATTGAGGACTCCTGCGGGGTTGTCCCCGGGTAGTCAATACGTTGGTTGCCCCTCCAGTGCCGATGTGCTCTGATACCAAGTGTTACGTAAAGCAGAACGTAGGTGGTCCTCGTGGATGAGGTGCTGGATAAAAGACGATTAGAGTCTTTGGGACAAAAGGATAATTTGAGTTAAGCAGCAAGTGTACTTCAATTGGAAGTGTCGAGTGTGTCGAGCACATGTATGCAATGTCAATAATGAGAACGACGCCGAAGTTCGGTCATCAGAGTTCAAGTCGAGCGACGCGTGCGAGGTCTCCTTGTGAATGGTGGATTGAAGAGGCTCCGCTGAGAAGTTGGGGGCTTCAAGAATATCGCGATGCCTTTTAGGAATGTCAAGTGTCATCCAAAAGTTGACCGAACGACGTCGAAACATCGACATGGTTTGTGACACCTCCATGCATCATCCTAAAAAGTGGTCGAAGATGTCATAAACTTCCAGAACGGAACATTGGATGTCGGGGCAGTTGGCCAAAATGCCCTCGGCCGGACGGCATAAAGACCCTAAAGTCTCCGCGGAGAGAGCCAGGAATCTAATGACTTAAATGCCCACTCACGAATTATAGGGAATTGTGTACGTTAAGAACAAAACACTCATGGACATAACATGGTATGTTTACACGAGGCCATTCATTCTCTGGTGGAAAGAGAAGAGATATGTTTCATCATAAACAGGGATAGATTCAAAGGCCCCATCTGCCCACCCGTTTTGCACCATGCTTGGTCTCAGCTTGACCATGTTGAAATCAAGAATGCGGCTATGGGTCGCGGCGCTCCATCA
>SZWC01015456.1:33417-50287 GCA_023375785.1 Penium margaritaceum | reverse complement strand
AGGAGGAGGAGGAGGAGGAGGAGGAGGAGGAGGAGGAGGGGAAGGAAGAGGAGGAGGATCTCTCACCCGCATCTCATAACCTCCAGTGTCAAGGAGGCAGATGAGGGCCTCATACATGTTGGTCATGAGAGAGTCTCCGATGATGAGCATCTTCTGCAGAACAAGAATGGATGCCGTAATGTGTAATCGGCACAAGCATGATCGGCACAAGCATGGTCAGCACATGCATGATCGGCACATGCATGATCAGCACAAGAATGATCAGCAGATGCATGATCGGCACATGCATGATTGGCACATTCATGATCAGCACATGCATGATCGGCAAAAGCATGACCAGCACATGCATGATCGGCAAAAGACCGCCGCCAATGTGTGAGAAAACACTGTGTTTGTGCGGCACTTGAAGGCATTCACTAGAGATGCTGACAAACACTGTGCCGGTGCATTGCTCTGCCTCTTGTGGGTCGGCAGTAAGCAGCCACGTGCAACAGCACCGGCATGCTCACCCTACCGCGACGACATCCGAGGGGCAACGGGGCAGCACACAGATCATGTCGTCTCTTCTCTCTGTTTGCTATAACCAGTGCAATGAGTACGCAATGCAGGAGGAGGAGGAGGAGGGGGCAGGTGAGCGGAAGAGGGAAAGAGGGGATCAGAGGAAGGTGACCCCACCTCCTTCCCCTCTCATGCAAGAGGGGGCGAGCGGCATACACTCATTTCCAAACGGCTCACCTTCCCTCGCATCATCCAGCGGAAGCCAGAGGTCAGGAAGTACTGCATGGTGCAGTTGCGCGGCTGCCAGCGGTAGTACTGGTACCACCGGTCGTGGCGGCCGTTGGCGTCGCAGTTCCACGTGCTGCGCATGTACTTGCACTCGTTGCGCGAGCCCTTGCGGCCCGAGTAGCGCGGAAATCTGGTAGGGGAGAATCGCCAGTACCCCGTCGAGATGTCGCACTTTGCTGCAGGATTGGAGGCGGAGATGGCAGGCATGATCCGAAACATGACAAAGGCAACGAGAAGGAGAGAGAGAGAGAGAGAGAGAGAGAGAGAGAGAGAGAGGGAGGGACGGAGAGAGGGAGGCAGGGAGAGAAGCTATCCTTTTCTAAAGCACGTTGCCCATTGTCAACCTCCAGAGTGTGCACAGTGCGCATGGGTCCCTAAGGAACAAGTGGCTTGTGCATCTACATGTCAGCCCATGGCTGCCATGGACCAGGCAGCCCCCTGTAGCCGCGAGGTCGATGAATGGTGCATGGGGCTCCAGGGGGTTAATGTTGTGCATCAGCCCGTTGTTCCTATGCTCCTTCCCGGAAATCTTCCGCCTGGATTCCAGACGAATCTCTGATGCCGCGTCCACATTCCATGCCGTTAAAAATACTCTGGCCACCCTCAGCCAAGTTTCCCCTCATGCGACGGCAGTTTGCTTCGGAACAATGAATTGCGGCAGCCGTAGCGCAAGCGCTCGTTGTTGACCACGTGCCCGTGGCCACGACCCACGGCCACGGCAACGGTCTGGAGCCTGCGACCTGCTTCGTCCTTCCCTGTCTCTTGCAACTGGTGCTACGGTCGTCTGCGTCGCTGCACTCCTGCAGAAGGGCTGCAACTGCGGGCAACTACCGGGCAAACAGCCATCGCTGCAGCGACCCCTGCAAAAAGCCATCGCGGCAGCTGCCAACGCAATAGAACGTCGCTGCAGCTGCAGAAGCGCAGCCACAGCAGCAGCAGCTGGCACTGGTATTGCAAAAGCTGGAGTGCACTGTCTGCCCTGCAGATCACCCCCCCTTCGATCAGCGAGTGCTCTGGTCTTGGAATCGGTCAAGAACCAAGGTCAGCCATCTGAACGATGTAGCAGGTCAGCCAGCCACATGTTGTGGCTGGCTGACGTGAGATGACGTAGCCAACATCATCTCGGCCTTGGAAAGCTTTGGCAGTGCCCTAAACCCGCTTGCATGAGCGCTGTGGTCGGGCAATGCCAAGGACAGGCAACACAGTTCACAGCCACACCTACACGCACCCACTGCCACCGCGCACTTCCCATTCAGCTTTCTCAGGCCAACCATGCAGAGTTCGCTTCATGACTAAGACCGCTCTTCCGCGCTGATGCCTCCGCTTCCAGTGCCGAGCCGGCCGTACCCCGACTGCAGTTTGCTTGCCAGACCCATACGCCCCAGTCTGGCAACCAGCATGGGCCATGCGAGCTGGCATGCAAGCTTCCATGCGGTCTGCCATCAAGCATATCAGCGCGCATAGTCGGCTGCTGCAAGTGATGGACAGTCTTGGCATCATTACCTTCTCGCGCATCTGGAGCAAGCGCCGCCGCTCGCTCCGACTGAAGCACTAGTAGCAGCAAACAGAGTAGCATGGGCAGCACCGGCAGCCATACGGCACGCGCAGCCAACGGCCGCGGCTGCAGCTGCTGCGAGCCCCTGAATGCAAGGGAATCAGCTCTTCTCGTATTCGCCATTCTCTCAACACATCTGCAGCTGGTGTTGCTGCTGGTGCTGCGGCAGCAGGAGCAGCTGGCATCACCATGCGGTTGGCAGGCACGTACAGGGCAGGATGCCATCCCGCCAGCGGAAGAGGAGGTTTCGGCGGCGCAGGATGTACCAGCGGCTGTCCTGGGCTGCGGCAGCCTTCGCCTGCTGAAACGGACACCCGCTGCTGCTGCGCCGATGCTGGACATGCTGCCAAAACCTTGCTGCGTAGTTCGTTGCTGCTCACTACTCGTGCTGCCGCGGAGCGGTGGCGCGCCCGGCCGAGGCAGAGAAGCAGCAGGTCGGTGTGCAGAGCCCCAATTTCCTCCCACTGTGCGAAGTCCCCCACTCGACAACAGCCAGACAGCAGCAACCGTATCGGCTTTCAAGATGTAGGAGAGGGAAAGCTCAGAGCATGGATCAACGGCGTTGACAGGCTCATGGTGCTCGCCTGACGTCCGATGACGTCGTCATCCGTCGGCGGAGAGTCGAGGAGCCCGAACAGAGTTCGACCTGGTCCATAGTCTCCTTCCCGAGCTGTCAAATCGGCCTCCGTTAGCCCTCTCTACGGCTTCACTCGTGCAACTGAAAACCACGATTGCCAAGTTGCCAACACGCATCAATCTAGGCCAAGGACAGCCCTGGACTTTTTCGGACTTGATCGCCGGACGGAGTAGGAACGTGCAACCGACTGGTCATGGTGCTGGGGCGCTGCGGGCCGCTATCGGTGTGCTTTGTTCTTCGGGTGGTTGCTTTCGTGTGGAGAGCACCCACACAACATTTTTACTTTCTCGTTCAAGAACGCAACATGTCGCCGATATTCGTGTTGAAATGCAGAATGCTCTCGTCTGTCAACTGAAAACAGATGGAAACCTGTTTACTAATGTTTCATAAAATTTCCGGGGTTTTTCTGGAATTCAGTCGGCTGGCGACATGATAGTCTCGGGCAGAGGCTACATGTTGACGACAGCCTTCGCTGGCCGACCTCTCGCCAAGACGACATGACGGAGGGTGACCAGACTTTGCCCCCTTCGCATTCGTGTCGTCCCGCCAACAATGAGATTGACCGCCGCTCGGCGCCAGGTTCTTTGTCGGAAGCAAGTCGGCACACACATGCCAAAAGTGTGTCTTGAACTTGGCGAGCGTGTTTGGGCGACAGTGTCATCACGAACTGGTGATTTGAGAAGATGAAAAGGAAACTCACATTGCCCCGGTCAAACCTCCCCATGTCGTGCAACTATTTGCAGATTTTTCATTGGCGCTGAAATCCACGCCGCCGCCACCTCAGGCGGCTCTGACAGTGGCTCTGGTTGCGAGGACGTCAAGAGGGAGCTGTTTCGCTGTTTCTTTCGACTCGGATTTAAAGGATGACGTGAGCATGTCCGGCAAAGAATAGGGGAGCAGCCATGGATACATCGGGAAAGTTACAAGGTACCCCGTTCAGGAAGTCCGAAAGCGCTATCCGCCCCAATTTTCAGATTTTCATCTCCATGCACCCAGTGTTAGAGTTATGAAATTCAAGAGAAGACCCGACCCGACCCGACCGATATCTGAACTCGGGACTCCCCACAGCCAGATTGGCTGTCACGAGGAACCCCGCAATGACCACGAGGTACGTGGTCACTTTTCTTTCTTGTCCATTTTACGACTTCAGTGATTCTCTCAACGTAAAGATGTGCGTAATATATTTGGGTTACATAGTAACCTTATTGCAATCACTTTTCTTGCAAAAACTCCGATTTTATGATTGGTCCATCCGCACGAATTTCTACGCCGAAGGCCGCTCAAAATTCTGAGGGCGGACGGAACACCCTTGTGTGGTGTTCCCGGGCCAAAAACGGAAAGTGGTCATGTACATGCTGAAGAAAGGGTGTAAAGAGATGGGAAAAAAACAAGAATGTTGGATTGTAGTGGAATAATGTATTTTGTGTATTTAAATGTAGGGCAACTATATGCGAACTGCTTGGTTTGCGACTCGCATAGACGCGAGGTGACGTGTCCACATCGCGACGATGGTAGGTGCCTGTTTCGTTTCTCAGTATGTTATAAATGTCGACTTCGGACTTTTATGCCTAGTTTATGCCTATTTTCAAGCCGCACATAAGCGATGACCTGCCACCGTTGGAAATCAGTCTCGCATGTACTGTTCGAGCGACCGAGTAGACAACGACCCTAATCGATGGGGACCTTTTTGATTTCTCAGCAGGTTGACGAAGTTTCTCGTACACACACCATGTTTTTCTTCGATTCAAACAAATAGAATCCAGTTCACAGGCACCGACGAACAGTACCCGAAAATTTCCAAACAACAAGGAACATGCAACCCACTGATCGTGCGTGTAACGAATTGGTACGAGAAGCTTGGCCCACTTGGCCAAAACCGCGGTGATTGAGGGTCTCCGACCCTCAACCCATCCCGACCAATCGTCCACAGTCCAGGACCCGTTCAAGCCATGAGGAGAGGCCGGCCTGCGCTACACTCCTCCCACCTAGGAGTGGACCCGCCTTCGGCGTCCACAGAGGGACTCGAACCCTTGCGCTCTGATACCAATGTAACAAATTGGTACGAGAAGCTTGGCCCACTGGGCCAAAACCGCGGTGATTGAGGGTCTCCGACCCTCAACCCATCGCGACCAATCGTCCACAGTCCAGGACCCGTTCAAGCCATGAGGAGAGGCCGGCCCGCGCTACAGTGCGGACCCTGAGGCCCCTCTCATTGGTCTAAGATGCATGTGCTGAGATCCTAATTCGGTGTATTTGGAACATTTTCGTCCCATTTCACCGGAGCTGTCGAAATCAAACAGAAGAGTATTCGTCCATCCGTCGGTTTCGATCAATGCGTGAATTTGACGGCATTCAACATGATCGTTTTCCCCCTCAGACGAGCATCCAATGGGACGGCGCTCCCAAGACAGGCCCCTCCGACTGACCAGAAACGGCGAAGGCATCATCTAGCTACGACTCCCGACGGAAGGCAGCCCGCGTCAAGACGAGTGTCGAACAAGGCACGTCGGACAAATTTATCCTTAAATGTATAATTAACGCCATTCTGTACATGATAAACATATGTCTGGTACAATTAACGTGGAATGACTTCAATGACTTTTCTTCCTCTTTTCAGGTACATAGAAAGTAGCTCGCTTTTGTTGCAAAACCTCACGTTTTATGATTGGTCCGTCCTGACGAATTTCTTCGTCGATGGCGGTCGGACTTCTGAGGACAGACGGAACGTGGTCATGTACATGATGAACGAAGGGTGTGAAGAGATGGGGAAAAAAACGGGAATGTTGGATCACATTGTAATAATGTATTTTATGTATGTCAACGTGTAATTAACGCCTCTATGTACATCATAAACATATTGTGTGTTACACGTAATGTGGAATGACTCCAATCGCCTTTCTTCCTCTTTTCTGGTACATGGAAAGTAATTCGCTTTTATGGTCCTCGTTGCTACTTCTGTATGTCTATTGTTTAATGTATGGTTGGGTCACTTGAGTTCAGGCAGCGGATATGAAAAAGGCATACAATGTACTCAGGTCAGAAATGTAATGTAGTAAGGTATATTTCAATGACAATAGCATCCAAGGCATGAACGTGTTAGTTGGACGTCTTTCTACCATTGGAGGAATAAATTGCTGCTCATGTGGATAATTTTGGTGGAAGCAAATATATTTCGGACAACTTTTGTGGAACAATCTTATGGACATTCTGGAAGCAAGTGTCTACCTGTCTACCTGTCTACCTGTTTACCTTCGTACCTATCTACGTTGTCATTTGTGTAATTCTAATGCAAGCTACGCCAAACAAATTTCAACAGCAATTTCCCTACACCCGGATCTCTTTAACTACCTTTCTACCTGCCTACCTCTATACCTTTATCCCTTTGTACCTTTAATTAATGCTACCTAAAAAAAAATCTGGCCACCGTTTGTCCTATACCTGGGACACTTTATGTACTTCTCTACATGTCTACCTGTCTACCTTTGTACCTATCTACATTGTCATTTGTGCAACTCTAACGCAAGCTACGCCAAACAAATTTTGACAGCATTTTCCCTACACCTGGATCACTCTAACTACCTTTCTACCTGCCTACCTCTATACCTCTATCCATTTGTACCTTTAATTAATGCTATCTAAAAAAAATCTGGCCACCGTTTGTCCTATACGTGGGACACTTTATGTACTTCTCTACCTGTCTACCTATCTACCTTCGTACCTGTCTACGTTGTCATTTGTGTAACTCTAACGCAAGCTACGCCAAACAAATTTCGACAGCATTTCCCCTACACCTGGATCACTTTAACTACCTTTCTACCTGCCTACCTCTATACCTTTTCACCTCAGTGTATCACTATGTTGTGCATGTAATGCATGCTATTTCGAGACAATTTTGGCAGCATCTCCCCCACGCCACCAAAAACCTTAACTACCTCCTTACCTATCTACCTATTTTCATTTTCACCTCACTACCTTGTTATCTGTCTATATGCTGTTGGTCCGTGTATTCGTTTATGTGTGCACCTATGTTATGGAACTATGGCACACATTTGGTGCGTACAAGACGAAGCAGTATAGCTCCAAGTGAACCTGTGATGGGTTGTTGGGACATGATGCCTCCTTGCATCATCCCGGCAGGATAAGACTGATGGCACATTACACTTACCTCCTTACCTTGCTTACCTGTGATGTCTGTTGTCTTGGGTTTTCACTGCCATTGCGGTGTGATGTGCACTCTTTGTCATGCAGATATCGTGTACATATTGAGTATTGTCAACAATGCAAAAATGATCCATAGTCAGCTGTTGAGGCACAGTTGTGATTATGCATGATACACGTTGTTTGATGTCCTGTCGACATTGTAGAGGGTTGCTGCAAATGTTGTTCCATACCAAAGAGTTGTGGCGAGTGTGCGATGCATAAATGCCCGTGAAAACGACACCTATGCACGGTGCGACTAAGCCGACACCACGACATATTACTTGTACCACGACGAACGAGTCACAGCATGCCTATAAAGAAAAAAGAAGGCACGGCCATCGACGATGAACATTGCGGCACTACGGATGCAGGATTCACAAACCCGTTACAAGAACCAAGACTGCGTTGATCCTCCGCAGGTTCACCGGCCGAACCGTGGTACAATGACATCACTCTGGATGGGTAGCTCCCCGTTGTACCCCAATGCCACGTGCTATCGACCCTATCTCACAATTTACTCACAAACAACATGCAAAAGTGCTCGGATGCACAATNGAAGCTTGGCCCACTGGGCCAAAACCGCGGTGATTGAGGGTCTCCGACCCTCAACCCATCCCGACCAATCGTCCACAGTCCAGGACCCGTTCAAGCCATGAGGAGAGGCCGGCCCGCGCTACACTCCTCCCACCTAGGAGTGGACCCGCCTTCGGCGTCCACAGAGGGACTCGAACCCTTGCGCTCTCATACCAATGTAACGAATTGGTACGAGAAGCTTGGCCCACTGGGCCAAAACCGCGGTGATTGAGGGTCTCCGACCCTCAACCCATCCCGACCAATCGTCCACAGTCCAGGACCCGTTCAAGCCATGAGGAGAGGCCGGCCCGCGCTACAGTGCGGACCCTGAGGCCCCTCTCATTGGTCTAAGATGCATGTGCTGAGATCCTGATTCGGTGTATTTGGAACATTTTCGTCCCATTTCACCGGAGCTGTCGAAATCAAACAGAAGAGTATTCGTCCATCCGTCGGTTTCGATCCATGCGTGAATTTGACGGCATTCAACATGATCGTTTTTCCCCTCAGACGGGCATCCAATGGGACGGCGCTCCCAAGACAGGCCCCTCCGACTGACCAGAAACGGCGAAGGCATCATCTAGCTACGACTCCCGACGGAAGGCAGCCCGCGTCAAGACGAGTGTCGAACAAGGCACGTCGGACAAATTTATCCTTAAATGTATAATTAACGCCATTCTGTATATGATAAACACATGTCTGGTACAATTAACGTGGAATGACTTCAATGACTTTTCTTCCTCTTTTCAGGTACATAGAAAGTAGCTCGCTTTTGTTGCAAAACCTCACGTTTTATGATTGGTCCGTCCTGACGAATTTCTTCGTCGACGGCGGTCGGACTTCTGAGGACAGACGGAACGTGGTCATGTACATGATGAACGAAGGGTGTGAAGAGATGGGGAAAAAAACGGGAATGCTGGATCACAGTGTAATAATGTGTTTTATGTATGTCAACGTGTAATTAACGCCTCTATGTACATCATAAACATATTGTGTGTTACACGTAACGTGGAATGACTCCAATCGCCTTTCTTCCTCTTTTCTGGTACATGGAAAGTAATTAGCTTTTATGGTCCTCGTTGCTACTTCTATATGTCTATTGTTTAATGTATGGTTGGGTCACTCGAGTTCAGGCAGCGGATATGAAAAAGGCATACAATGTACTCGGGTCAGAAATGTAATGTAGTAAGGTATATTTCAATGACAGTAGCATCCAAGGCATGAACGTGTTAGTTGGACGTCTTTCTACCATTGGAGGAATAAATTGCTGCTCATGTGGATAATTTTGGTGGAAGCAAATATATTTCGGACAACTTTTGTGGAACAATCTTATGGACATTCTGGAAGCAAGTGTCTACCTGTCTACCTGTTTACCTTCGTACCTATCTACGTTGTCATTTGTGTAATTCTAACGCAAGCTACGCCAAACAAATTTCGACAGCAATTTCCCTACACCCGGATCTCTTTAACCACCTTTCTACCTGCCTACCTCTATACCTTTATCCCTTTGTACCTTTAATTAATGCTACCTAAAAAAAATCTGGCCACCGTTTGTCCTATACGTGGGACACTTTATGTACTTCTCTACATGTCTACCTGTCTACCTTTGTACCTATCTACATTGTCATTTGTGCAACTCTAACGCAAGCTACGCCAAACAAATTTCGACAGCATTTTCCCTACACCTGGATCACTCTAACTACCTTTCTACCTGCCTACCTCTATACCTCTATCCCTTTGTACCTTTAATTAATGCTATCTAAAAAAAATCTGGCCACCGTTTGTCCTATACGTGGGACACTTTATGTACTTCTCTACCTGTCTACCTACCTACCTTCGTACCTGTCTACGTTGTCATTTGTGTAACTCTAACGCAAGCTACGCCAAACAAATTTCGACAGCATTTCCCCTACACCTGGATCACTTTAACTACCTTTCTACCTGCCTACCTCTATACCTTTTCACCTCAGTATATCACTATGTTGTGCATGTAATGCATGCTATTTCGAGACAATTTTGGCAGCATCTCCCCCACGCCACCAAAAACCTTAACTACCTCCTTACCTATCTACCTATTTTCATTTTCACCTCACTACCTTGTTATCTGTCTATATGCTGTTGGTTCGTGTATTCGTTTATGTGTGCACCTATGTTATGGAACTATGGCACACATTTGGTGCGTACAAGACGAAGCAGTATAGCTCCAAGTGAACCTGTGATGGGTTGTTGGGAAATGATGCCTCCTTGCATCATCCCGGCAGGATAAGACTGATGGCACATTACACTTACCTCCTTACCTTGCTTACCTGTGATGTCTGTTGTCTTGGGTTTGCACCGCCATTGCGGTGTGATGTGCACTCTTTGTCATGCAGATATCGTGTACATATTGAGTATTGTCAACAATGCAAAAATGATCCATAGTCAGCTGTTGAGGCACAGTTGTGATTATGCATGATACACGTTGTTTGATGTCTGTCGACATTGTAGAGGGTTGCTGCAACTGTTGTTCCATACCAAAGAGTTGTGGCGAGTGTGCGATGCATAAATGCCCGTGAAAACGACACCTATGCACGGTGCGACTAAGCCGACACCACGACATATTACTTGTACCACGGCGAACGAGTCACAGCATGCCTAGAAAGAAAAAAGAAGGCACGGCCATCGACGATGAACATTGCGGCACTACGGATGCAGGATTCACAAACCCGTTACAAGAACCAAGACTGCGTTGATCCTCCGCAGGTTCACCGGCCGAACCGTGGTACAATGACATCACTCTGGATGGGTAGCTCCCCGTTGTACCCCAATGCCACGTGCTATCGACCCTATCTCACAATTTACTCACAAACAACATGCAAAAGTGCTCGGATGCACAATATACCTTGTGAAAGAGGCAGAACGTTGTTGGCATGTGTCCATCGATGGCGGTTGTTGTATGACCTTTATTCTGTCGATAAAAACTCATGACCATATTGTCGACTTTGTAAAGGGTTGCTGCAACTGTTGTTCCATACCGAAGAGTTGTGGCGAGTGTGCGATGCATTAATGCCCATGAAAATGACACATTTGCACAGTGCGAACAAGCTGACACCACGACGTGTTACTTATACCACGACAAACGAGTCACGGCATGCCTAGAAAGAAAAAAAAGCACGGCCATCGATGATGAACATTGCGACGCTACCGATGCAGACTTCACAAGCCCGTTACAAGAACCAAGACTGTGTTGATCTTCCGCAAGTTCACCGGTCCAACCGTGGTACAATGAGATCACTCTGGATGGGTAGCTCCCCATTGTACCCCAACGCCACGTGCTATCGACCCTATCTCACATTCTACTCACAAATACTGTGCAAAAGTGATCTGATGCACAACATACCTTGTGGAAGAGGCAGAACGTTGTCGTCATGTGTCCATCAATGGCGGTCGTTGTATGACGTTCAAATTGTACGATACAAAGGCATGACCGTATTGTCAACATTGTCGAGGGTTTTGTGCAACTATTGTTCCATACTGAAGAGTTGTGGTGAGTGTGATGCACTAATGCCCGTGAAAATGACACCTATGCATAGTGCGACTAAGCCGACACCACGACGTATCACTTGTACCACGACGAATGAGTCACGGCATACATCGAAAGAAGAAAAAGCACGGCCATCAATGAAGAACATTGCGACGCTACGGATGCACACTTCACAAGCCCGTTACAAGAACCAAGACTACGTTGATCCTCCGCAGGTTCACCGGCCCAACCGTGGTACAATGACATCACTCTAGATGGGTAGCTCCCCATTTTACCCCAACGCCACGTGCTATCGACCCTTTCTCTACTGACAAACAGCGTGCAAAAGTGCTCTAATGCACAACGTACCTTCTGGTAACTGCTCACTGATTCTGACACGTGACAATAGTTTGCACGTTGAAGACAAAGGGGCCCTCTGCAGAATATGAACCATGCTCTGTCTTCTAGACCTTGTCGAATGGTTATGAAGCAGACTTGTCCATCGTTCAACATTTCTGTATTGCTCTGCATTGTGACTATTTTCAACATGGGTTCTCTTTCTGTTCACACCATTGACTGGGATGTCATCTTCATTTGCCCATGGTACGATTGTCATGTGTGGGTTACAGGGGCCAACCATCCAAGTCAAAAGCACGCAAGAGGAGAGCTTGACTTAAGTCTGCACAACTCTGTAGTCTGTTTGAAGCTGTCAAATGTCCCTTAACTGTCGATCTGCATTCGATGATTTTTCTGGGGACATCATAGTGTTGTCAAATGTGGTTGACGAGGTCTTCTAGGGACTTTGATTGTCAGCACATATGCCAATCTGCACATTGGAGTACGCTTGAGTATCAGTGAGCATTGCACAACATAGTGTACAACTGTATATTAGTAGCAAGTACACATGGTTCACCATAGAAACTTACACTGTTTGAAGGGCCTGGACTTTCGACACGAGCAGGCGGACTTGTGAGATATGAGCGTGTTGGTGACATCATGTGTCGCTGCAAACGGAGGTTGTATTCAAATGGTGACTCTCATGAATGATGGAGCTGCGTGTGAAACATCCTGCTACCATTGTCATCTTAGTGGAGAACGTACCTTGTCAGTGCGTACAGGAGGGTGCACTTCAAGTAAGTCGTACGTCTGTTGTGCATCGGAGCTATGGATTTGAACCTGTGTCAGATTTTCCTCACTGTGTTAGTTACATGCAGTTGCAAAGATACGAGCGCATGTGTGATGAGCGTAGCTTTTCGTGCAGGCAGAATTGTGCACATGGAGATGGAGTTACCTTCGTGTGCAGCCAGAAGTTATGGACGTTGTATTCGGCTTCTGCACTTGTTCATGGCCCTCGCCCTTCAGCATGGGTACTGTCCTCCCTCCGAAGAGAAACATTTGGGCTTGTGGTCCCACGACTGTTGCTCTTTCAGGATGTGCCTCTGTATATGGAACATGCATGGTTTCACCATAAATATGATCCCCTTACATGACACCTACACCAAAGAATGGAAGACTGTGTGACCTATTGACTCACCCGCAGCATGCAAAAGTACAGTCAGAATGCATTCCTCTAAAGTGATAGTTCCATGCTCAGTGCACTCGTACTTCTCGTCGAGGAAGTCAAAGTAGATCTCGCACGGGCACGATGTGCCATCTGACATGCGTTGCGTGCACTGGGTGATCTCGTTGTACTGCAGGTTGGTGACCTTTGCACTCATTTTCACATTAAGAGTGTTCACGGAACTGTTCTTCAGGAACATCCACGTGCAGTCAAACCTACACACAATGTTGTGAAATGTGATTGGAATGTCTAGGATGCTCGACAACGTTTGCACTTGTTAATACTATTGCACCCCAACACAAACTCACTTAGAGATTCCGTGCATTGTTGGCAGCTCGTTTCTGTCCACTCCTTCCCTCACAATGTTGAGCAGAGCTTTGTCCGTGATCTCATGGATCGTCGACCTGCAAAGTGGAAGTTCGGCGAAGAGTGCATGTATGTATACAAATACGCACCTTATGTATACACAAGGCACATGGTCTACCATAATCACCCACGGCCAGCCTTCAGACCACCATCTTTGTAGTACATCCCGTTCATGGCAACCACTCTGTCGTTGTTCAAGTACTGCTGGATCTCAGGCGTCAGAACGCCCCACACAAATCCGACGAGCACCATGTCATCTGCAAACATGATGAAATCCTGCTTCGTTGCGGCCGAAACCTTCGTTGCATCCAAAATCCCAACTGCAAGACCAAGCTGGAATGACAAGGCAAGTAATGTCAGTTGATATCACTTATTCCGGGTGTTAATGTCCCATTGGGGAAACAATGCATGTCCTTACTGGCGATCGTTTTGGTGGAATGAAATGTTTCAGCGAGGGGCGTATCATGTCATTGTTGAAAATAACGGTAAGGACTTGGTCCACCTCGCCTTCGACAAAGGTGCTTGGCACAGCGTATGAATCGTCCGTTGTCCAGTTGAGGGTGCACTCCTGGGTAACACTAGTGTACCTGCAACATCTAGAGGATCATCGTGATGCATATCCATACACTTGATGTACACAGATGCATATTTGTCATTTCCACCTACCGTTCCCTCGTGGATGACGTGGTTGTGTTGTACACATCGTACATCTTCCACCTCTGCCAGCTTTCCGTGAAAGATTCTACCATATGCTTCTTTGTTGTTTCGGAGTACTCTTTTGGAATGATGACTGTAGGCACCTTCATGTCAATAACCCTTCTAGAAGTGTCCGCGAGATAGATGCGGGGGTCAAGCTGGGCTTTGTCACTCATGGGAAGATCCACGTTGATGACCAGGGCGTGAAGATGAAAACGCATGAAACGTGGTTGCAGTTCTGCAATGGTTGTGAGTCGCGACTGCACATGAATAATGACAACGTGTGAATGTGACATTGAGAAATGTGATGAAACACGACAAACGTATGAGTGAGACGTTTGTATAAATTACATCTTTGCGCATATGGTCAATTGTTGGCAAAGGCACTGCAAATAGCAACATTACAACNGAAGAGTGCATGTATGTATACAAATACGCACCTTATGTATACACAAGGCACATGGTCTACCATAATCACCCACGGCCAGCCTTCAGACCACCATCTTTGTAGTACATCCCGTTCATGGCAACCACTCTGTCGTTGTTCAAGTACTGCTGGATCTCAGGCGTCAGAACGCCCCACACAAATCCGACGAGCGCCATGTCATCTGCAAACATGATGAAATCCTGCTTCGTTGCGACCGAAACCTTCGTTGCATCCAAAATCCCAACTACAAGACCAAGCTAGAATGACAAGGCAAGTAATGTCAGTTGATATCACTTATTCCGGGTGTTTATGTCCCATTGGGGAAACAATGCATGTCCTTACTGGCGATCGTTTTGGTGGAATGAAACGTTTCAGCGAGGGGCGTATCATGTCATTGTTGAAAATAACGGTAAGGACTTGGTCCACCTCGCCTTCGACAAAGGTGCTTGGCACAGCGTATGAATCGTCCATTGTCCAGTTGAGGGTGCACTCCTGGGTAACACTGGTGTACCTGCAACATCTAGAGGATCATCGTGATGCATATCCATACACTTGATGTACACAGATGCATATTTTTCATTTCCACCTACCGTTCCCTCGTGGATGACGTGATTGTGTTGTACACATCGTACATCTTCCACCTCTGCCAGCTTTCCGTGAAAGATTCTACCATGCGCTTCTTTGTTGTTTCGGAGTACTCTTTAGGAATGATGACTGTAGGCACCTTCATGTCAATAACCCTTCTAGAAGTGTCCGCGAGATAGATGCGGGGGTCAAGCTGGGCTTTGTCACTCATGGGAAGATCCACGTTGATGACCAGGGCGTGAAGATGAAAACGCCTGAAACGTGGTTGCAGTTCTGCAATGGTTGTGAGTCGCGACTGCACATGAATAATGACAACGTGTGAATGTGACATTGAGAAATGTGATGAAACACGACAAACGTATGAGTGAGACGTTTGTATAAATTACATCTTTGCGCATATGGTCAATTGTTGGCAAAGGCACTGCAAATAGCAACATTACAACCTCGCCCACATGATTCGTACATGCTTACAACAATATCATGCTGAAAAGGGAAGTCACAATGTCGTACCTGGATATGGGTGAACCCTTAAGCCAACCCTCCACGTTTGTCCACACTTAGTACAAAGGGAAAATCGTCTGAGTAGAACGTTTCTTGTGGATGGACTGTCATGTGGACACTGTGTACATTCGTCCACACATGGTCAATAATGGAGCCACTCTCATGAGTTGCACAAGTGATCAACATCTGAAAACCCCTATCTTTTAGAAACTGGTGACTCTCTAGTATCGCAATCTCTGCGTGAATGTTGAAGTCACCTAGAAGGACAAGTGGGAACGAACCTGAGGCAAAGTTGCGGGGAAATTCTAACAGTGGCTTCTTTGCTGAAGAGGGAGAGCGATACATTGCGCAAAAAAATAGTGGTATTGTTGGGAAGATCCATTCACACCATGACATAACATCAAATCCTGCTCCACTGTGTTCATTCATAGCTCCCGTGTACGTAGTTGCGACAAGTATTCCTCCAACCTCACCGGAAGAATAATGCGCAGCCTTTCCGTGTACACTGTCATGTCGACGAGCATGGCTGTTGCGATGATGTGTTTCAGTGGGAATGATAGTATCTGCGTACACAAGTTCATGACGGTGGAGGACATTGTGCCCATGCTTTCCAAGACTTCGAATGTTGAGGTAGTACACGCAGAACGATGATGGAGTACACAGATATTCGAGGCGCTGCAAACGCGGCGAGTACACTCTCTATCGCAACCGCTCCATTTCTGAAACAGCCTTTGAAGACACGTTGATGTTGTCACTGTTGTACTCTATAAGATGGATGAATTGTGCATCAGAAAACCTGCTCATAGCAACATAGTACATGTGCTCTGGTACAAAGGAAGACAAGTCGACCACTGCATCCTCTCTGAAAGTGCATCCTTTTGCTTTGTGGACAGTAAATGCATTTGCATGGGCAAGTGGAAACTGCCTCCGCGACACTTCAAAACAATCGTTGTTCTTTATTAGGAAGGTTTTTTCGACTCATTTGATGGGTGTCCAATTGGCATTGACACCTTCTTCCGTTGTGAGTTGTGCATACTTCAATCGTTGCTTCTGTCCAATGACATCGTTTGGAAACTCCACCCATAATGTAAGCACCTCATTTCTAACACGGCTTGCATGACGAAGGATGCCCGTTGCCCCGTTCACTAAGCCATCACTCGTGTCCATGTTCAAAATAATTTGAACACGACACCCTATGTACAAACGAAGAGTCTTACATAGATTTGCTGTATATCGTCTGTTGTCACCTGCTTCATCCAGCGACTGGTGACCACGACTCCCATCGCCATGGCTGATGCACGTATCCCATGCTTGGCAAACAAATTTGGAACTGTGCGCTCTGTCGTACTGCATCTTGTTGTGTGCGTTGACCTTTTTGTTTGTTGTGAAAAGGTGCAACATGTTGGTCATGTCAACTTTCTTCCTTTGGTCAATAAGCATAGCTTGGAAAAATTCATGATCTGCCACTGTGCACCTGTTTTCAC
>SZWC01015456.1:11682-26630 GCA_023375785.1 Penium margaritaceum | reverse complement strand
TCCGCTTTCAAGAACCACGACGGACGACACGCCGGACGTTATGTTCAATGACGGCCACACATGATCAACACGCCACACCATACGGCACACCGCCTATGCAGAATGTTGTTCCACCGCAATGTTTTCACCCGGTTGTGAATGCAACCTCTATCAAGAACGTTAAAACCGGAGCTTCACGAAGGAACCATTTTCAAAACAACTTTAAGTCCCTCGTATGACGGACATCACAGAAATCTGACTGTAAACAGCAATACGTTCACCGGGCACACGTCAAATGTCGATCAACAGTCTCCACCTTCAATGTTGTCAGACTTTGCATGACATGTACAACCTACTCAGCAATCCATTCTGACAACATCAACCGGACACCATCGTTCCGCACTTATGCAACAATGTCGTCACCGTACGACTCAAGTCCACCTTGGCACCCGAGCACGTCATTGGACAGCAACTTCTGCCACGTCAAACCTCATCTTCCGTCATAACCAAAAGATATCGGGGTTCCGTCCCCCTCCCCCCCGGTACCTTTCATTTCTCAACACATACATCGCCGGACAACTCAACCGAGAAACCCTACTCATCCCGACGAGAGACTCGTAATCCCAGGAAGATCAGCCATCGGACACCGGACGACGTCGCCATCACCCTTCTATTGAACCTTGTATAACTAAATCCATGTATGCTCATGTACAAATTCACACAAGAGTGATGTGCACATGACGATCCAACTACATCCTCCTAAACAACTGTCCGGTTTCCTCCTTTATACTTCCGTACGATCATCAACTCTCGGTACACCACTGCGATGATGACCAAACACCTCAAGATCGCCCTCCTGATGCCATAGACATTGCTGAATGACAACGACTGCACATGCACACATTTAGGCCCAAAATGTCGCACCTTCGCCCACAACCGAAGATGCCGACGGCCTTGCGGCCACCTCGTGGCCGCAAATGTCGCACCTCCTCCCGTCAGTTGGTGTGCGCAGTGCCTCACGACTACCACTGCCGCCTCCTCCGCAAGACCACACATGGCTCCAATCACGCTACCTCTCCCGACGACGCCACACGACCCAGACCTGTTGCTGATGGACGAGGATGGCTTCGCGGAGGAAGTCAGTTTGTGGGATGAGCGCATCACAACCTTCCTAGCAGATGAAGCTCAGAATCCACGACTGCCACCAAGAACACGTGTCCAACCATACATGAGGTATGTGGAACAATATACTCATGTGCAAATGTAAACTGCTGCTCATCCAGCTTCACTTCTAGCATCTATATCCGTCTATCGCCATGTTCATCAGTGTTTCTACAGGACAGACATTCAACGAGCCTTCTCGGGATACAATGCTTGCAGCTTCCGCCATCTACTACACCTGTTGCATCCAGTACATCAACAGCACCGCAATCCCTGGCAGGAACCTGAAAGGGAAACATTACCCTTATTGGTACTTCTCTGCAACAGAGCTGTCCAGTACAGGCTTCCGTAGAGACGATAGCTTCCTTTGGAAGGTGGCAGGACCAACGTTAGCTGCACTGAAGACAAGAAAGGTTTCTGAACGAACAGGAAACCCCAGCTGGATTCGCAGACTCGCACAAAGACAACTTTGGACTAGTATGGAACACCACATGACACGTCTCGATGATCTTTCTTAGAAACCAGCACACACCTCACTGTATCCGTGCAATTCCATGAGTGTCAATGTGCATTCAACTTGTCTCTCTCTCTCTCTCCCTCCCTCTCTCTCCCTCTCTCTCCCTCTCTNCCTCACCATATTTATCAAATCCGACGTCCGCATCTGTCCGCTTTCAAGAACCACGACGGACGACACGCCGGACGTTATGTTCAATGACGGCCACACATGATCAACACGCCACACCATACGGCACACCGCCTATGCAGAATGTTGTTCCACCGCAATGTTTTCACCCGGTTGTGAATGCAACCTCTATCAAGAACGTTAAAACCGGAGCTTCACGAAGGAACCATTTTCAAAACAACTTTAAGTCCCTCGTATGACGGACATCACAGAAATCTGACTGTAAATAGCAATACGTTCACCGGGCACACGTCAAATGTCGATCAACAGTCTCCACCTTCAATGTTGTCAGACTTTGCATGACATGTACAACCTACTCAGCAATCCATTCTGACAACATCAACCGGACACCATCGCTCCGCACTTATGCAACAATGTCGTCACCGTACGACTCAAGTCCACCTTGGCACCCGAGCACGTCATTGGACAGCAACTGCTACCACGTCAAACCTCATCTTCCGTCATAACCAAAAGATATCGGGGTTCCGTCCACCTCCCCCCCGGTACCTTTCATTTCTCAACACATACATCACCGGACAACTCAACCGAGAAACCCTACTCATCCCGACGAGAGACTCGTAATCCCAGGAAGATCAGCCATCGGACACCGGACGACGCCGCCATCACCCTTCTATTGAACCTTGTATAACTAAATCCATGTATGCTCATGTACAAATTCACACAAGAGTGATGTGCACATGACGATCCAACTACATCCTCCTAAACAACTGTCCGGTTTCCTCCTTTATACTTCCGTACGATCATCAACTCTCGGTACACCACTGCGATGATGACCAAACACTTCAAGATCGCCCTCCTGATGCCATAGACATTGCTGAATGACAACGACTGCACATGCACACATTTAGGCCCAAAATGTCGCACCTCCGCCCACAACCGAAGATGCCGACGGCCTTGCGGCCACCTCGTGGCCGCAAATGTCGCACCTCCTCCCGTCAGTTGGTGTGCGCAGTGCCTCACGACTACCACTGCCGCCTCCTCCGCAAGACCAAACATGGCTCCAATCACGCTACCTCTCCCGACGACGCCACACGACCCAGACCTGTTGCTGATGGACGAGGATGGCTTCGCGGAGGAAGTCAGCCTGTGGGATGAGCGCATCACAACCTTCCTAGCAGATGAAGCTCAGAATCCACGACTGCCACCAAGAACACGTGTCCAACCATACATGAGGTATGTGGAACAATATACTCATGTGCAAATGTAAACTGCTGCTCGTCCAGCTTCACTTCTAGCATCTATATCCGTCTATCGCCATGTTCATCAGTGTTTCTACAGGACAGACATTCAACGAGCCTACTCGGGATACAATGCTTGCAGCTTCCGCCATATACTACACCTGTTGCATCCAGTACATCAACAGCACCGCAATCCCTGGCAGGAACCTGAAAGGGAAACATTACCCTTATTGGTACTTCTCTGCAACAGAGCTGTCCAGTACAGGCTTCCGTAGAGACGATAGATTCCTTTGGAAGGTGGCAGGACCAACGTTAGCTGCACTGAAGACAAGAAAGGTTTCTGAACGAACAGGAAACCCCAGCTGGATTCGCAGAATCGCACAAAGACAACTTTGGACTAGTATGGAACACCACATGACACGTCTCGATGATCTTTCTTAGAAACCAGAACACACCTCACTGTATCCGTGCAATTCCATGAGTGTCAATGTGCATTCAACTTGTCTCTCTGTCTCTCTCCCTCCCTCTCTCTCTCTCTATCTCTCTCTCACCCTCTCTCTCTCCCTCTCTCTCTCTCTCTCCCTCCCTCTCTCTCCCTCTCTCTCCCTCTCTCTCTCCCTCTCTCTCTCCCTCCCTCTCGCTCCCTCTCTCTCCCTCTCTCTGTACCTCCTTCTGTTTTTCCTAAATTTCTGTTTGATTCTATGCAATTACATCAGCTCTTTCTTACAGAATAGAACATGGAGGTGGATGACATTGCCCCATGGCATGTGGTGCTTCGTGCATCCGCCATCTACTACATCTGTTGTGAAAAGTACAGCAACCTCATGTCAAAGCCACACGCAGCCTTGGACGGCAAGCACTCGCCAATGTGGTTCAATCTCGCAACTCCAGACATGAGTGCCAACTTCNGCTGGTCCAACTCTTCAAGACCTAAAAAATGGACATCTAGCTATATGATCACCGAACCTGGAGTGGTCTTATGCCATCATAGATGCCAGGATTCACCGCACTCTGTTTCACCATCCTGCATAGAACTGTTGAATCATGAATTCACATTAACTACTACAAGTCCCTTGAACTCACACAATTCTCAAATTCTGAACTTTTCAAATCTGACACATGGACCTCTCTGTTCACTCTGAATGTTACAAAGGTCCAACAAATGTATGCTCCACATGTCAGCTTTTGCTTATTGTCAAGTACTATCTGCCTTGCTTCAGTCTACATCTTCATCATGGAAATGTTGCTTCTACGTCACTCATGACAATAAACACATAGTAACATAAATATTTCACGTGTTTGTGCACAAAAACTAGAAATGCAACACAGATCTATCACTTTTTACTTTCATACACCTTCCTATATTCTTTTTTTTTTCCCTCATTCATGAAAATGAGGACGACCCAACTCTTGGAAACCTCATAGCTGTGAGCTCACTGGGAAATCACCCAACCCGGAGTGTCCTCTGCCATCATACATGCCAAGATTTCCTGCAATTTGTTTGACCATCCTGCATATGACCATTCAACTATGGAATTCACATCGACTTCTACAAATCCCTTGAACTCAGACATATGTACAAGTTATCTGCTTTATCCACTCATAAATACTATAGTAGACATGTTCCATCCATTAATGTCCCTTTCACTTCTATGCAATGCAATCAGAGTTACACACTTAACCAAATATGCATTTAAGTCTCACAATTGTGTCCGTTCACTCACGATTGCATTAATTTAGGCTCACAACTTCAACGTCTAACAAATCACGCTTCACCATAGACAGCACACATGTACGTACATATTCTTCCACTTTGTCTTCAGAACAAGCTTGTCACATGCACGTCTAAGCAGAAATGAAACCAAAAAAACCAATGACATCAGTTCACAACAACACATGACAACCTGACCAACCACTCTGTTCCCACACAAAGTTACATCATCCTCCTCCTCTTCCCGCCACGATCTTCACTATCCTCACCCTCGTTCATCTTCTCTCCTTGTAAAAACCTTTCCCCATCACATCTCAGCCCGTTCTGGCGCTGCACGCCAAGCTGTGTCAAACTACGCCTCCCATCAGCAGCCGTGCTAGCAGCATCAACCAGGTCCACAAAAGTGCCCTTTAATGAACGCTGCACCGTCGCCTGCGCCACCTGCTGTTGGGCAGCACCCAGAGTGTTAAAAATTTTCTCTACCAAAAACTCCATGACCAGCCCTGCCACCTTCCGTAAACTTGATTGAAAACCGGCAGCAGCTACCACTGCTGCCTCACTCACGCTCTTTGCCCAAAACAGATATGATGGCGACGGTAGACTCGCAGTGGCATCTCTGTTCCACCGCGTGTTCCAGAAAGTTGGCTCCCACACAAACCCACGCAACCACGTACTCGATGGAAACTGTTTGTTGTGAAATCGACGCCACAATCCAGCAGATTCAGAACCTTTCAGTCCTTTCTTGCGTTGCCTCCGTAACACACAGCCATAATGCGCTATGTTGTCCACAAGCATCTCCAACTCCAAGGGCCACACTTGCCCACCCTCAATACCATGGTACATGTACGCGTAAAATGTGCTCCCCATGTTCAGACATCTTCTCCCATAGACAGCAAAGTACCTCACTTGGAACTCCACGTCAACTGTCTTTGGCACATTTTCTGAAAACCGAACCAAGCCAGGACTGTTATTCAGCAAACCATTCAAAGTCTGCACCTTGATCCTGCAAAACAACAAATCTCATGTTAGTCAACACTTCGACATCTGCAAACAACACTCAATACATGACACAACCACGACAAGCCACTTACGGTCCAATTCCCTCCACACGAACTTCGTTCGCTCCAAATGTACCCGATCCATTCAACCGCTGACCTGCATCATGTCCGCCATACACACAGAATCAGATCACACTACGTCAACAACCAACATATCAAAGGAGGTATGCACTAATGTCCACGTCATGTACATCATTTGCTGCAATACATACCTTGCATCCTCGCGACATCTTCATCTTCCCATGTCTCTGTCACTTGTCGCTCCAACTGTGCACGAGCCTTCAACTCCCCGCCCGAATCCACACATACCACACGCTTCCACCTTGCCACTTTCTCTCAAAATCATACCTCTTCTTCAGGCCGTCCCTCCTCTGCACGGCTCCTGCATCTTGCTTCTCCAAAAATTGGTCCTCCTGAGCACTTGGAACTTCTCCCAGAACTTGGGCTTGTCGACTCAGCAGAACCTCACACCCACTCTTTCTCCACTCCACCCTCATGTCATGACGCATGAACAAATCCCCTTTCTTCAATCGCTCACACTCCGGCGGGATAGTAAAGAGCTTGCCGCCTACTCTGATCACTATATTGCAGTCTCGGGAAGCCTCACCCTTTGCCATCATCAGCACTGATTCTCCTTCCAAAAGGCCTGCTGCTTCACTCAATTCCGCCCACTCCCTCAGATCACGTGCTGTTAATCTCAACGCTTCTGCATGAAATTCTTTTCCCTTCTCTGAAGGGGTCACCAAAGTGGGAAACGGAGTTTCTTCCACCACATCTTCCACCACACTTTGCCGAAAGGCTTCCACACCACCTCCACGGAGAGGCCACCGCGGTGGATCACTTGACACTCGAGCATCCATCGGCAGCACACCAAGTTCCTTCCATGACACAACTTTGCCTAGTGCAGCTACATGTGCCTTTGCAATGTTGACGTCCGCAAACCGTCAAAACGTGTCCCCGTACTCGTCTTCGACCACTTCACCCAATCTGTAATGGTCCTGAGGAGCCATGGCCGCCACCTGTTGCATAGTGTATCCTGTTGGTGGCGTCTCCAAGGGTAAGCGCTCTTCACAAATCCTCCTTGTTCTCATCTTTCTGGCCTTCTTCAAAGCCTCCTCCAGATCATCACGATACTTCTTTGCTGCTTCTTCTTCCATTAATCTTCGAGACACAATTGTTGGCCTTGGCGTACTGGTCCCGGGAACTTGGGAAATTCTGCGAACAACGCCGCGGAATGTGCTGGCAGGCGGCCTAGCCTCCTCATCACCTGCGGCTCCTCTCACACTTGCCCCATTGCCTCCCACTTCTGTGGCAGATGACGATGTGGCATCAGAATCATGACTCGCGCCAACTTGACTACCAACGTCTTCCATGTCTCGCCCGCATAGCACGGAACAAGGACGTCATACTTCAGACGGACGTGTCAACTTCTTCTGAAATACGCCACGTGAAGTCGCTTCAGGACGCTACTCTCCAACCATTCCGCCCGCTCTGCAGCGGGGAGCGGGTGCTCCCCGCTCATGACGCTGAACCACACTTATGGAACCCAAACACGAATCTTAGCACTCCTGAACGTACTCGTTCACAACCATGAACCGAGCCCTGTCCCTGCTTGAGTACGAACACAACTCCATAATTTTTGTATTTTAATGCGTTCACAACAAAGTTCTCTCCATGTCACCTAATATGTAACATTCCTCGTCAGAGTACCCTCATGTCATGTTATATGTACCACAGACCGGAATTCCTCTTTCCTGTCATTTCAAAAATTCTTGCTTTAGTTACTATGTATACTATGTAACCCATTGCACCCTTGTGTGTAAATTCCCACTTGTTTTCTTTTGTTGCAGGAACGGGATAGTATTCAAATATGATGAATTCAATAATTCCTTCCTCTCTACAGCAATAAAATGACAACAAACTACAACTAAGGGGGGAGGGGGGGCACGTTAAAAAAAACAGACAATCGAGCATTGCAAAAATGACACCTGACCGTCGCCTGCTCTTCCACCTGAAGTATAGGATGTGTTCCGGACAAAACAATGAAAACAATGAAAACTACAATGAAACCAAAAAAAACATTTGGGTTGCCCAATGCCTAGACGAGGTACATCATGACGGCATGGGTGACAAGGTATTCTGAATCGACACGATGTTCCCCACGGGTGATAACAAGGCTTATCATGATTAAAATAGTACATTCAAGGCTTAGGGTTATCAAGAAAGGGGAGTTGAGGCAGCATGTGATCAATTTTTCCGCGAGAGGGGGTTTGACGATGTTGCTCTCCAAACACTGGATACCTCGATATTTTTTCATGGTTACATTCAGAGGTTGGTGCTACTGTCCAATGGCGGCAAGAGGTTTTTCTGGTACGCTTAAAAGAGACCGGAAGACCCTACTACAATGCTCGTGATCCTCACACTACAATACAAGGGATCAGAGGAGTATGCTACGCAGGAACGTGACAGTATTTGATGTTAACTTCTCGAGATAAACGAGTACGTCAACTTTGTGCATGGAAGTAATAGTACATTTGTAACCCCATGTGTAGCGGAGCAGCCCCACACTATTACGCCGAGCAAAACTTACGTGGTTCACAGGGATGAAATGCGTGACAAATGACAATTTGCCGATTTTGGTCAACTGGGTCATTTGTATTAAGCGATAAGTGTAATTCAATGAGAAGTTCCGAGTGAGTCGAGCACATATATACAATGCCGAGAATGGGAACATGGCATATGTCGGGTCCTGAGCGCTTGGACCGAGCGACACGTGCGAGGTCGTGCCATGAGTGACTGCTTCGAGAGGCTCTGCCGAGAAGTCGGGGGGCTTCGAGAATATCGAGTCGCTTCATCATAAAAGTCTACTATTGTTCAGGAGCCGAATGAACCATATCGAAACATCAATGCAGTTCGCGACACTTGTGTCAAGGGTGTCGAAGTTGGAAACTTCTGGAACCAAATACCGAAGGTCAGGGTACTTGGCCAGAATTCCTTCGGCTAAACGGCATAAAAATCCATAGGTCGATGCAAGATGGGCCATGAATGTAATATCAGGAATGCCCGCTCGTGAAGTTTACGGACTCATGTACATTGTAGACATAACACTTCTCCCCCCTTGTTTTAATCACAACGTCATGGCACGTCAACACACGTAGGCTGGTCCCAACGGTAACAGCCGTCGAACAGGTGAAAACTGTCTATGAGGTTGTCATATGGCTCCCACCTGTTATGCGAGGTGTCGTAGCCATGGCACTTGACGAGATACTTAGTCATTTTCCCACGGGGTCCATGTCCGAGGATGTCTTCAATCACGTACTTTGCATCTCCGTTCACTCGTGTAAGAGGTGGAGGTGCGACATCTCTGTTGGGGAAGTTCTTACAAGGGTCCCAGTAGTGCTCTAGTTTGTTGATGTAGAAGACAATACGGAATGCTATATTATCATGTAGGCAAAGTTGAGTGACGATAGGGATTTGCATTCGCTCGATCACAAATGATCTCAACCATCGGGGTTGGAGCTTTGCGAATTCCTCTCCTTGTAGTTTGATGTTCGTTGAGCTGAGGAAGACACGATCGCCAGTGATGAATGCTTCATCGCTACGATGTCGGTCGGCTGTCTGCTTCATAACTGCTTGAGTTTTTGCCATAGTCTATAGTGATTCCTCCCAAACGCTTGCAAAGTCACGACATCGAATGTCCACTGCGAGGATGTTGCCATGACTATGTATTCAGGCTGGTGTGGCGGGAAGTATACCGTATACCACATTGAGAGGATTTTTGCCACATGTAGTGAAAAAGGTGGTGTTGTATGCGAGTTCGATGGCCAGCAGCTTGGCTCCCCAATCGGTGCCGTGCAACTCACACAATCTACGATGAAGTTGTTTGAGTGTCTGATTAGTCCGCTCTGTTTGTCGGCTGGTTTGGAGATGGAACATCATTGATAGTTGGATCCGACTGCCATGACGTGTCATCAGTTCATGCCAAAACGACTAGTGAAGCGACCGTCACTGTAGCTCATGATGGTACGTGGTACACCGTGCAGCTATACAATGTAGTTTAAGAACAACCACACTATTCCTTTTGCGAGGACGGTGGTCGTCGTCATCATCGGGATGAAATACGACATTTCAGGAACTCTTTCCACCACAAGAAGGACGGAGTCATAACCCTCATAGGTGACATCAATCCCGTCACGTAGTCCATAGGACAGGGTGCACAGTGATGTCGGTACACGGTTGCATCTGAACTAGGTAGGGGCTGGAGGAAACCGGGCAGCCTCGAGCGACGAGGTTTGTGTTTTTGACAAGCGTCGCTCTATTTGTAGAATTTTGACTCGTCGGTCTGCATATTGTCCCACTAGTAGTATTTCACCAGCTTGAGTGTTTTGTCCATGTCGAGTGCTTTTTCTATACCTGTGTCGTAGTATTCCTCCAATTGCATTCTTCATAGCTCCTTGTTTGGTGGAAGGATAACCTAGCGAGTGAATCGACATTGACTGTAGGGGTCGTCAAACTATGACTTAGTCTTGTCGTATCCTCCGAACTCCTTACAACCCTTTGCAAACAGCTTTGTGAGGAACGTGTCTTGTTCGACGAGCAACGTGTTGATCTCAGTCATTATATCTGGTTGCAGGTTCAACGCATCCACCAGATCAGTTTTTGGAGGCCTGTACTTGATGTCACAGTCAAAGCTAAACTCGAGGAACTCCATCCATCGAGTTTGTCGATGGCTCGGATTTGGCTGTGTCTTAATATATTTTAATGTGTGATGGTCTGTGCGGGTGATGCACCATCGACATTCTAGGTAGCATCGCTGTGTGTTGAATGCATGCACGACTACCAACATTTCTTTCTCATGTACCATGTTGTTGAGTGTCAACCCGCATAGCTTTTGCAACATATACACAACCGGTTGTTCTCCACTTTCGTTGTCTTAGAGAAGAACATCTCCAATGGCTCAATCAGATGCGTCAATAGCCATGATGCAGTTCTCCATTGTATCTACCAATCGTAAGGCTGGCGTCGAGGTCAGGGTATTTCTCTAAGAGTTGAACGCTTCTTGTTCACTGTCCCCCCAATTCCACTTGGTATCTTTTTTAGTGAGATCGGAGAGGGGCATTGAAACTCAAGCGTAGTCCTTTACAAATCGATGGTAGTATTTTTAGAAGCCCAGATTTCCCGAACATTTACAGGAGTCAGCCAATGAGCTACCTCCTCCACTTTTTTGGGTCCATGGGGATTCGTCCGCCGCCGATGAAGTGCCCCAAAAGCTCGACCAAACGGCGACCGAAGTCGCACTTCAAGAGATTTCCAACAAAATTTCTCTTTGTAAAACTTCGAGCACTTCTCAAAGATGTCCATTGTGCTTCTCCGAGATGCAGATGTCCTCCACGGTGTCACAGATACACCGCGACAAAGTCATCAAGATACTGGTGGAATGTGCTGTACATACTGGCCATAAGTGACACAGAGGTATTTGTGATTCCGGGTGAATGTGAACTCAGAGTGCCCAGATCTGGTCCGCAATGCCGTCTTCTCAACATCCTTGTCATATACGCGGATTTGATGATAGCTGCTGCATAAGTCAATTTTGCCGAAGATTCGGGCTCCATGGAGTGAGTCAAAAAGTTTGCCTACTCTTGATGACGATGTCGTTTAATCCTAGGTGATCCATGCACATCCACATCTCTCTTGTTTTCTTCGTTATGAAATTTACGGGTATTGCATATGGTGACGTGGAACGTCTAATGAACTCCTGAGCGAGCATCTCATCGAGTTGCTTCTTGGGTTCCGTGATCTCATGGTCGCTCAACTGATACATCTTCTTTGTTGTCAATCTGATACCCAGCTTCAGGTCTATCCGATGATTGATGTTCCACTACGGAGGTAACTTTCCGAGTAGTTTGTTAGGAAAAACTCCTTTGAACTCCTCGAAGAGTGTCAAAAACTCCTCTTGTATTGTTACAAACTTCTCAGGTGTCGAGGATTGTACTTGCATCAACGGTTTCTCCTGCTTCCCCAGCTTCCATGTGGATCAGCCACACCCGAGCTCCATGCTTCAGGTACCGCTTAACCACGTCCAAGGACATCTGTTGGCTGGTTGTGGGTACCACAACTTCCTTTTGCTGTTTCCACCTCTACTACTTCCCACAAGCGTCATTGTGTTGTGGGTCACTTGACTAGAGGCAGATGTTGTTTTCTGCCAGCGATGATGGTGTAGACTGATTTGCTGCTCCAGACCACATGTGGATTATGTCGGTACAAGAAATCTCGTCCAAGGATGGTTTTGTGGTTACTCATTGGGCAAGTAATCCACACTATCACGTTGTGCAAATCTTCAATTTACAACAGGAGCGGTTCGTGAAGTCAGCAGATCTACAATGGTCCGTCGACCGTTTTTCTTCCACACATCCCTAGTTTGGCACGCAAACCGAGCTTCCAAACCATGTCATTGGTGACAAAGATGTGTGAAGCTCCTCTATCCACTAGTGTAGGCACCATTCTCGGACTCATAACCCATTGGTCGTACCCGTAGCATCATCGCCGATTTGTCATCCTCACACCCCTTGTCAAACTTTGAGATCTCAAGAACACTCGTATGTGGCAATGTAAGTCGCTCAGCCATGCGATAGGCCGGCACAAATGTTTCTGACCAGAAAGGAGTCTCAACTTCTACTCTTGCCCTTTGCCATTTCCCAACTCCTAGTTCCTTTCAGTGACATCCCCCTCCATTTTTTTATGTTGTTTCTGACAGTTGCTCAAAATATGACACGGTTTCTCGCAAGTCCAGTAGAGCCACTGGTCGTGTTGATCGACGCCTGCAATCCCCATTTGAGACAAGCAATCTGACAATTGCGATTTCCCCCACCATGATAATAATTATGGCTTTGGGTCGCCAGGCATTGGACACCTGCATTTGATTATTGTAGTCAGCGTTGTTGATGCAATCGGCTACTGCGATCATTCGTGGAAGGTCATCTTGGATGCCCAAAATGGTGATTGCTCATCGGATATCCCGCCTGAGGTCGTTGTTGTAGTATAAACACAATTTGTCGGGGACGAGGTCACTACATGTGATTATTTCACAAGAATGCCAAGTGTGCTTTACCACATTAAACTATTGACATAGATGTTAAAGTCTATACCGTACATCAGATTTCTCTTTCAACATATGGGGGCGAGCGAGAGTAGCACGCGCAAAGTCGCTCCACGTTTCCGGTGACGTGAGAGAGTCATGCCACATTGGATGGATCTGCTTGAGAGGCAGTGTGCATGCGGTTGATGATGTGAGAGCGGGCGTGTGAGCCATTGATCTGAGTCCACGGATCACTTGCTACTATTGGATGATCTGTAGATCGGACCACCAATTCAAAGTCGTGCCACGGAAAGGCGAGGTTGCAAGGTCAATCTTCGTTTTGTCATTATTGACCATAGTAGCAATGAATTACACCTACAAACACGTCAGCCACATCCTAACCGTTTGCTTTCTTGGAGTTCGCGTGATGAAGCGGCTTGGGAAGTGTCGGTCAAATATGGGATTCACTCACGAGTTATACATTTCTCTCGGTGCTTACTCCTTTTTGTGCACAAAATACCCCAAATCCCTCTATTACCGTGCTCAGTTGGAGGAGCAGATGGATGTTGAGGCTCTTGATTCTCGACAAATTTTGGTATAGGTCTTGCTTGATTTGCGCTTGTTGGCTGGTGCCTCGCATTGTGTGAGGACTCGTCTCAACGGGAATCAGTGCAAGTGAAGGGTTCGCCGAGCAAGAGGGGCCCATCAGTGGATTAGTTGTCGGGTTTGTCAGCATTGTTTCATGTTTGTGAAGGTTGCCACTGATGTCTGGTTTTCCTAAAGCATGTCAGTGTTCGTGCGCTGCTGATCCTCCGTCGTCGAATTTCTTTTCGCCGATTGCCCTCGGTCCGTACACCATTGTCGTCACAAATTTTGCAATATTCTGGATGGTGGAGATGCACTGAGGACCCATGCAAGGTTGTCGCTAGGTAGTTAATGTGTCTGTTGTCCCTCCAACATGAGTGCAATCCGATGCCAAGTGTTACACCGAGCGCAATGGAGGTGGTTCATAGGGATGAGGTGCTATACAAAAGACAATTCAAGGATTTGGGACAAATAGATATTTTGTATTAAGCAGTAAATATACTTAAATGACAAGTTTTGAGTCAGTCGAGCATGTACATATTTAATGCTGGGAATAAGGATGAGGCATATGTTGGGTCCTTGGCGCTTAAGTAGAGAAACGTGTGTGAGGTCACGCCATGGGTGGATGCTTTGAGGAGTTTCGTCGAGAATTCAGAGAGCTTCAAGAATATTGGAACACTCATTTATAAAAGTCAAGCACCGTCGAGAAGTCGACCAAATAGTGTTGAAACATCAATGTAGTTTGTAACACTTATGTTGACCCTCTAGGAAGGTGGTCAAATTTTCCGGAAACTTCTGGAACGGAACAACAGATGCCAGAGTAGTTGTCCGAAATTCCCTTGGCCGAACGGCGTAAAAAATCGGAGGTTGAGACGTGGTGAACCATGAATTTAATGACAGAGACGCTGACTTGCAAGGCTTTGGGAACCATTGTACTTTAGGAACGCAACACACGTGGCTCGAACAACTCCTTGGCGGAAAATTTGGATGAGGTAAAGGCCAGAGGCCTTCGGCTACTAATGGGTTCGGGCCTAGTTGTTCAACATCCATTAGTAGAAATACATTCATCATTAAAAGTAAAGGTCGAATCCAGAATGTGAAATCACAGTCCGGGTTTTCTCTTCCTCCATTAGGGAGAGTTGAGTTGGCACAACTCTTCCTTGGGATGAGGAGTGTAGTAAAACATCATGGTGCAACTGAAAGACCTCTTAAGCGAAAGCCGAACGCCTTCACCTACCATCAGGTCTTGGCCGGGTTGCCACATATCCCACTAGTACTGACACACAATGTGTTTAACTATATAGTTTTATGCCTAGACTTTACAACCATTTGCTACACTTTTGCGACTTCCCCGCACTCCACCTCATCCTCCTCACTCGACATCGCATCTTCTCTTCCCCTTCCCTCCCCACTCCTAGCCACCCCCTCTCCCATCTCCTTCACCCACTCCCCTCAGCCCTCCCCCTCTTCTCCACCGTCCCCCTTCCCCTCCACCATC
>SZWC01015455.1:48374-60785 GCA_023375785.1 Penium margaritaceum | reverse complement strand
TGGGTGCGAAGCATGCTGTCCACAGCGGCAGAGTGGACGTGGCAGAGGCGGCGGTGCAAGAGGCGGGTGTGCTGAGGAGAAAGCGTACTGGTGACGAGCACATGGCCTGTGGCCGCCGACGAGGAGGAGACGGGAGAAGCAGAGGAGAGACGAGGAACATGCCACAGGTTGCCACGGGCGGTGGCGTGCAGGACGACAAGACCAGACGGACGCAACGACACAGTGCCAACACCACGCGAGTGCACAACATCCATGCTCATGCGGTCAAGGGCAGTCACGGACAGGAGGCTGAGCTCGAGATCAGGGACGAAGAGGACATCGGTCAGAAAGACGTCACCGGCAGGACCACGAAAACGAACGACGCCAACACCACGGACAGGCAACACCTGTCCAGAGCCCGTCCGGACACCGGAGACATCGCCGACAGGACCGAGCATACTGAAGGCCTCACAAGAGGCCGTCATGTGATGCGTGGCCCCGGAGTTGATGATCCAGGTCTCAGCAGGGTCCTGGACCAGGGTCGCTAGATCGCTAACGGTCACATGGCAGCAGGCAAGGGACGCGGACGTGGTGGACGGAGGCGCGAAATGGGACTGCCAATCGTCAAGCCAGGCAAAATCATCAAGAAGAGAGGTGGAGGAGGCCACGGGCGACGACAAGACAGACGAGGAAATGGGACACGACCGCAACTCAGTCTCAGTCATGCAGGGTGGAGCAGGAGAGCAGGAGGTGACGCAACTCGCACTTCCCTTGGGAGGAGGGCGAGGCAGGCCGAGCTGGAGCGCGATAAACTGCTCCAGCTGACGCTCACGGGAGGAGGGCCCAGGAGTGTAGACGGAGTGCGGAGTAACGGCGCCGGAGCCTGGGTAGTGGGAGGGCTGCGCCGTTGAAGGGAGCGGGGGCGCCAACAGCTGCGGGTAGTACTGTTGCGGCGCGGGTGTCTGCGGGACAGGCGGAGCTGTCGGAGTGGCAGAGCCGCTGGACGAGGTCAAAGTGGTCGGGCCAGCAGCGGCAACGGCGGCAGAGGCAAGGCGGCGCTCCCGCTGGCGCCGCATGGTAGCGATGACGCGTGCCTCGTCCGTCGGGAGAGGGCACGTGTACCACCCGTGCCCGGGCTGACCACAGTTGTGGCAGACCGAGCCACCACCGCTGGACCCGGTCGACGACTGCTGCTGCTGCTGTTGCTGCTGACCCTTGCCCTTCTTGTTCCGGTTCTTCTTCTTCTTCCCCGACGTCGATGAGGTTGCTGCGGCGGGGGAGGCGACGGCCACGGAGGCAACGGCAGGGGAGGCGACAACAGGGGAGGCGACGGCAGGGGATGCAAGCGCCTCCGCACGATGGAGCTGGGACTCCTGGCGAGTTTCCTCAATGCGGAGGAATAGCTCGTATGCCCAGGGCATGAGGGTGCCCTGGGTCGCCATGGTGGAGAGGACGTCCTGGGGGTAGTGGACGAGGACGTCGGCGTAGTAGCTGGTGGCGCCGCGCTTGATGGTGAGGAGCGCGGACAGAGGGGGCGGAGCAGATGTACCGAGACGACGTAGGATGTCCTCCGCTCGCTGCCAGTAGGCAGTGACCGTCTCGGTCTCTCCCATGTGCAGGGAGTTGAACTCCCGGAGCAGACGGCTGATCTCAGCGTCGCTGGACAGGCGATGAGGCCTGGTGAGGACGTGCCAGGCGGCTGCAGGGTCTGGGGTGTCGCCAGCCGTGACGTCGCCGAGGAAAGGCTCTAAGGCCAGGCGGGAAGCTGGAGGGGCGACTGGGACAAGGGCACGGACGGCGCGACCAGCGTCATACAACTGGTCGGCCTGGGTGGGGTCGTAAGGGAGGGTGTAGTATGCCCACAGGCCNGGCGCCGCGCTTGATGGTGAGGAGCGCGGACAGAGGGGGCGGAGCAGATGTGCCGAGACGACGGAGGATGTCCTCCGCCCGCTGCCAGTAGGCAGTGACCGTCTCGGTCTCTCCCATGTGCAGGGAGTTGAACTCCCGGAGCAGACGGCTGATCTCAGCGTCGCTGGACAGGCGATGAGGCCTGGTGAGGACGTGCCAGGCGGCTGCAGGGTCTGGGGTGTCGCCAGCCGTGACGTCGCCGAGGAAAGGCTCTAAGGCCAGGCGGGAAGCTGGAGGGGCGACTAGGACAAGGGCACGGACGGCGCGACCAGCGTCATACAACTGGTCGGCCTGGATGGGGTCGTAAGGGAGGGTGTAGTATGCCCACAGGCCCTCACCCTGCGCCCAGATCCGGAAGCTGAGCTCCCAGCTCCGGAACTGCTCGCCGGCCTGAAGCGCCGGGGGCGGCGTCTCATAGTCCTTTTGCCTGCGGCCGGCACCCAAAGTGGGGCCAAGGATGGAAGTGACTGTCTGCCGCTGGCGCTGAGTCTGCTACTGTACCAGATAGTACGTGGCAGCACACACAGCTGGGCTGGCGTGCCCTGGAGGGACGAACGGCGGTAGACCACTAGTGGCAGTCTGGACGGCTACAGGCTGTAGCACTGCAAGCTGCTGCGTCAAGGCGGCAAGCTGTTACTGAAGAGCAGCGAGGGGGTTAGGATTGCCGCCAACGACACCAACGGGCTGAAGCAGCAAATGTTGCTACTGTTGCTGCTGCTGCTGTTGCTGCAACGGTGGCGGCGGCTGCTGCTACTGCTGCTGTTGTTGTTGCTGCTGCTGCTGCTGCTGCTGCTGCTGCTGTTGCTGCTACTGTTATTGTTGCTGCTGCTGCTGCTACTGCTACAGCGGCGGCGGCGGCGGCTGCTGCTGCTGTTGCTGCTGCTGCTGCTGCTGCTGCTGTTGGTGCTGCTGCTGCTGCTGCTGCTGCTGCTGCTTCTGCAGGCGCTGCAAGAAAGGAGGGGTAAGGGTCCCCCCAACAGAGGAGGACCCCTCTCCACTTGGGCTACCCTCCATGGTGTGGTGTCCCTCGTTGTGTGTTTTGTTTTGTCTCCTTTTTTTTGTGTTTTGTTTTGTCTTTTGCTGATCACAGCAGGGGTGGTGGGAGTTCTACCCACCCCTTGGGTTTTTCTCCCTTCCCTTTTCCCCCCCTTTTTCTGTTTTTTTTTCTGGTTTCTTGTTGATGACGTCAGCATTGACGTCAGCAGCGGGATGCTGACGTCAGCAGTAGGGTTGGGGCCACCGCTGTTGCTGTTGGTGTTGATGTAGACGCTGCAGCTGCTGATGTTGCTGCTGCCGATGCAGGTGCTGCTGCAGCTGCTTCTCTGGCTCCCGCAGCTGCTGCTGCGGCTGCTGCTGTTGTTGTGGCTGTGGCTGCTGCTGCAGTTGCTGCGGCTGGGGCTGCTGCTGTGGCTGCAGTTGCTGTGGATGCAGTGGCAGCTGCAGCGGCGGCTGCTGCAAGCTGCTGCGGCTGCTGAGGCTGCTGTGGCTTGCTGCTGCTGCTGCTGGTGCTGCTCCTGCTGCTGCTGCGGGCTGCTGCTGCTGCGAGCTGCTGCTGCTGCCAGCCGCTGCTGTCTGCTGCTGCTGCTGGCCGCTGCTGCCACTGCTCGCTGCCGCGGCAAGATGCAGCTGCTGCTGCTGGCTGCTGCGTTCAGTCACACCTGAAGACGTCATTGCCTTGCGCCGTCGTCAGCAGGTGCCTCGCGTGGTCGGCCGCTCACTCCCTTGCATCCAGCGTGGGGGTCAGTGCTGCCGGAAAAAATCCGGCAGCATTTCCCCTGGCCAAGTGGCCGTGGGAAAAAATTTGACGCCGCCACCAGGCGGGTCAATGCTGCCGGAAAAAATCCGGCAGCATTTCCCCTGCACTGGTGCGTGTGGGAGTCCGCCGGCGTTGTCTGGCACCTGTACGTCAGTCTGCTTCTGCTGCTGCTACGCTCTGGCTCTGATACCAAGAGAGAAAACTAGGCAGCAGGTTGGGGCAGTAGCGTTGTTGATGCAGCGTGCGGGCTTCCACGCTCGTTGCTTAAGTCAGCTGCCCCCTCAGCCTGCTGCTCTAGAGTCTAAGTCTGGAAGCTCTGGGTTTTGTTACTCAGAAACGCGCGCGCCAGAGTTAGCGCCAGAAAGCAGCTGAAAACTGACAATGACTGATTAGGAATGAAGAATGAACAACAATGGGAGACCCCTCCAAGTTCTAGGCCCCCCCCCCAGCTCTGTAGAGCTTGTTACTCAGTTCAACAGCCAATCAGAAAATAGCTCAGTTCAGGCTGGCAGGTTTTCTCGGTGAGGCCTGCCAGGCAGCCGACAGCCCAAAACCCGGGCGTCGTCCGTTTTGCCTGAAAGCTGGACAACACCATAATACCGCCGCTGCGAACGCAGCCGTGCGGTCAGAATCTGCTAGAAAAACAGTAGCGAGGAGTTATGGCAGCCTAAACCCAGATAGTGCCCACAACGGTTTATGCTGCCGAACAGGGCCATGCAACATGCAACTGGGACTTGAGGCAGTGCATGACGACGCAGACGCGATGGGACGCGCTGGACGCATGCAAGCAGCAAATGCGGAGTCAATGACCGCCGGCAGCACGACCGCCGAGGAGGCCTGCCGATGGAGCTGAGTGCGTCGCCTGAGAGAGGAGGCTCCAGCGAACTGCGAGAAGACCTCAGCGTGCGTCGGCTCCACCGGACGACACTCCATCAGCGTCGAGTCTCGCCGTCAGTCATCTGCACGCCGATGTACACAAGCCGGGAGGACACAACAGAGCACAATGAGAGATGCGAANTCAGTTCATCAGCCAATCAGAAAATAGCTCAGTTCAGGCTGGCAGGTTTTCTCGGTGAGGCCTGCCAGGCAGCCGACAGCCCAAAACCCGGGCGTCGTCCGTTTTGCCTGAAAACTGGACCATACCATAATACCGCCGCTGCGAACGCAGCCGTGCGGTCAGAATCTGCTAGAAAAATAGTAAAGAGGAGTTATGGCAGCCTAAACCCAGATAGTGCCCACAATGGTTTATGCTGCCAAACAGGGCCATGCAACATGCAACTGGGACCCTAGGCAGTGCAGGACGATGCAGACGCGATGGGACGCGCTGGACGCATGCCAGCAGTAACTGCGGTGTCAATGACCGCCGGCAGCACGACCGCCGAGGAGGCCTGCCGATGGAGCTGAGCGCGTCGCCTGAGAGAGGAGGCTCGAGCAAACTGCGAGAAGACCTCAGCGCGCGTCGGCTCCATCGGTCGACACTCCATCAGCGTCGAGTCTCGTCGTCAGTCATCTGCACGCCGATGTACACAAGCCAGGAGGACACAACAGAGCACAATGAGAGATGCGAAAAACCAACACTCCCCCATGACTCATAGGCGTAGTGCACATGGGCGGACAGGGACACGGTCAACATCCAGACTCCCCCAGGGCATGCAGAGACCCAGGGAGAGATAAAGAGAGAGCCACTCACGGACGTACGCCGACCAAACTCACAGCTTTCTTAAACGAGTCGCGCTTCAGTGCCTTGGTCAAGAAGTCAGCCAACTGCCGTGCTGTCTTAACCCATACGATGCTGATGCTGCCGTCATGCAACAATGACCGCACATAATGATACTCAACGTTGATGTGCTTTGTGCGTGTGTGATGCACGCCGTCATTTTCGGCAGTGGCCATGGCACTCTCATTGTCAAAATGCAACGTGATGGATGGGACGGACTGACGCAACTCGGACAACAGACGACGCAACCACACACTCTCACACGCGCCTGATCCAAGAGCCACGTACTCAGCCTCAGCAGTGCTGCGTGCAATGCACCCCTGCTTGCCACTGCGCCAGGANATCAGAAAGATCCAGCCTGTGCGACTCTTACCGTCAGGACTGCCGGCCCAGTCGCTGTCGGTGTAGCCCACTGCGACAACAGACGGTTGGCGGCGGAAGATGAGACCTCGCCGAGGAGTCGAGACGACATAGCGCAGTACTCGGATCGCGGCCTCATGGTGGAGGTGACGCGGCTCTTGAGAAAACTGGGCCAGGAGGTTGACGGCGAACGCGATGTCTGGACGCGTCGTCGTCGCCAGGAACATCAGTGACCCGATCACACGCAGGTACGTGGTCACGTCAACTGGCTCCCCCACAACAGCTCGGTCAGGACTCTTCAGCTTCACCTGGCCATCGGGCGACATCGGTGAGGATGTGCTCGGCACGAGTGGGAGGTCCTCAGCGAAGTGAGTGGACAGAGTTTGCACATAAGCAGCCTGATGGACATGGAGGATGCCCTGGGAGCGATCAAGCTCGAGCTCCATGCCCAGGAAGACTCGGGCAGGCCCGAGATCCTTCATCTGGTAGGTGGCGTGCAGCAGGTCCTTGACGCGTTGGATGGCGGCCGTATCTGGCGACGCAATGAGGAGGTCGTCGACGTACACTAGAACAGCAGCGAAGGTCTGGCCTCGCGGACTGACAAACAGAGCAGGGTCCGCGGTGCAGCGCTGGAGCCCACCACGAAGGAGCGTGCTGCTGATCTCCTGGTTCCAGCACCGAGGCGACTGCTTCAGGCCATAGAGGGCCTTGCGCAGTCGCCACACTCTCCCGGTACCATCGTCGAAGCCTGGTGGCTGCACCATGTAAAGCTCCTCACCTTCCAATGAACCATGGAGGAAGGCGTTGCTCACATCCATCTGATGCAGCTCCCACCCGTACTGGGCGACCAGGCTGAAGAGCGCCCGGCTGGTGGAGAACCGGCCAACTGGGGCAAAGATCTGGTCATAGTCGACCCCAGGGACCTGGGCAAACCCCTTTGCAGTGAGGCGGGCCTTGTACTTGTCCAAGGACCCGTCGGGTTTCCACTTGCGCCGAAAGACCCACTTGGCGCCGATGGCCTTCCGACCTGGAGGCAGGTCGACGAGGTCATACACGTGGTGCTGTCGGATAGCGGCGAGCTCATCGGCGTAGGCAGCGTCCCAGTGTGCGGCCTCAGGAGAGGCTCGTGCCTCGCGCAAGGTGGCTGGGTCCTCCGGGCGTGCTGTGGAGCGGACTGAGAGAGCATGTGCCTCTCGCGCCCTAGGTGGGATGCACGCCAGGGCAGTCATGACAGTGTGCTCATGCTCGTGATGGAGCATGGCGTAGCCCAATGCAGAGCCCGGGTGCAAATCGGCGATGATGGCCGATGTGGTCAGGCCCAGGGCCTTGGTGCCAGGGTCCCCACTCACGACCGTGGGAGTGGAGGAGGCACGTGGAGCCATGGGGGGTCGAGGCGGTACCGAGCGCGGTGCGACGGTCTGCACGCTCACCGTCGGCCTGGGTCAGAGGCTGCCGCCAGGACCACGTGTGTAGCATGGTAAGGCATGCGATGGCGTTGAGTCTGATGGGCTTGTGGAGGCGACAGGGGATGTCGGCCCGGAGAGATCAGCGGACACGACGGGGGCTGCCGGCCCGGAGGGACCAGTAGACGCGACTGGGGCTGCTGGCCCGGAGGGACGAGCGGACGCGACTGGGATAGCTGGCCTTGAGGGACCAGCGGACGCGTCTGGGACAGCTGGCCCGGAGGGACCAGCTGACGCAACTGGGGCAGCCGACTCGGAGGGGCCAGCGGACGCGACTGGGGCAGCTGGCCCCGAGGGACCAGCGGACGCGGCTGGGGCAGCTGGCTCGGAGGGACCAGCGGACGCGACTGGGGCAGCTGGCTCGGAGGGACCAGCGGACGCGACTGGAGCAGCCGGCTCGGAGGGACCAGCGGACGCGGCTGGGGCAGCTGGCTCGGAGGGACCAGCGGACGCGACTGGGGCAGCTGGCTCGGAGGGACCAGCGGACGCGACTGGAGCAGCCGGCTCGGAGGGACCAGCGGACGCGGCTGGGGCAGCTGGCTCGGAGGGACCAGCGGACGCAACTGGGGCAGCTGGCTCGGAGGGACCAGCGGACGCGGCTGGGGCAGCCGGCTCAGAGGGACCAGTGGACGCGGCTGGGGCAGCTGGCTCGGAGGGACCAGCGGACGCGACTGGGGCAGCTGGCTCGGAGGGACCAGCGGACGCGACTGGAGCAGCAGGCTCGGAGGGACCGAAGAATGTGTCACCCGGACGCGATAGGACGGAGGACGGACTCACCACTCCCCCACGCGACGGGATAGACACAGACGAGCCGGAGCGAATGAGGTCGCGAGGAAACAGGTCCTCGAAGAAGAGGGCATCCCGGGACTCGACGATGCAATGTCGGGAGGGGTCCCAGAAGCGCCAGGCCTTGGATTGGCGAGAGACACCGAGGAAGGTGCAAGGACGGCCGCGGGGGGCGAGCTTGCCGCCCTGCTGTGGGGCGGGCAGCCAGACAATGGCGACACAACCCCAGACGCGAGCGGGGCGGAGGTCAGCGCGCTGACCGCACCAATGCTGGTACGGTGTGGACTGACGGGGAAGGGGACCGTGGGGAATCCGGTTCCAGACCCACGTCATGTAGGCCATGGCTTCAAAGTAGAAGCCCTCGGAGAGACCGGGCTCGATGCGCATGGTACGGACAGGGTCGGCCATGGTCTGGTTCCACCGCTCGGAGACACCGTTCTGGGCGGGGGTGTAGGGCGCCGATGTCTCGTGGTGGATCCCGCGGGAGGCGAGGAAAGTCGTGGCCTCACCCATGTACTCGCCACCGCGATCGGAGAGAAAGCGGCGAAGGGAGCGGCCACACGCGCGCTCTGTGAGGACAAGCTAGTCCTGGATGGCCCGGGCGACATCGCTCTTCTGCCTGAGGCAGAAGACCTAGCGATAGCAAGAGTAGTCGTCCGTGAGGGTGAGGACATAGCGGCCATGCTCGCCGACCGACTCGGTGGGGAGAGGGCCCATGACATCCGAATGGACAAGGTCGAGAGGGGCAGATGCACGGGAGGCAGACAAGGGGTACGTGGACCGGTGCATTTTCCCCTGAGCGCAGTCAATGCACTCAGTGGGGCACGGGAGAGGGAAAGTCTCCGGGTCAAGGCCTAAGGCAGGTTGGGTGCGAAGCATGCTGTCCACAGCGGCAGAGTGGACGTGGCAGAGGCGGCGGTGCAAGAGGCGGGTGTGCTGAGGAGAAAGCGTACTGGTGACGAGCACATGGCCTGTGGCGGCCGACGAGGAGGAGACGGGAGAAGAAGAGGAGAGACGAGGAACATGCCACAGGTTGCCACGGGCGGTGGCGTGCAGGACGACAAGACCAGACGGACGCAACGACACAGTGCCAACACCACGCGAGTGCACAACATCCATGCTCATGCGGTCAAGGGCAGTCACGGACAGGAGGCTGAGCTCGAGACCAGGGACGAAGAGGACATCGGTCAGAAAGACGTCACCGGCAGGACCACGANGTCAATGCACTCAGTGGGGCACGGGAGAGGTAAAGTCTCCGGGTCAAGGCCCGAGGCAGGTTGGGTGCGAAGCATGCTGTCCACAGCGGCAGAGTGGACGTGGCAGAGGCGGCGGTGCAAGAGGCGGGTGTGCTGAGGAGAAAGCGTACTGGTGACGAGCACATGGCCTATGGCGGCCGACGAGGAGGAGACGGGAGAAGAAAAGGAGAGACGAGGAACATGCCACAGGTTGCCACGGGCGGTGGCGTGCAGGACGACAAGACCAGACAGACGCAACGACACAGTGCCAACACCACGCGAGTGCACAACATCCATGCTCATGCGGTCAAGGGCAGTCACGGACAGGAGGCTGAGCTCGAGACCAGCGACAAAGAGGACATCGGTCAGAAAGACGTCACCGGCAGGACCACGAAAACGAACGACGTTAACACCACGGACAGGCAACACCTGTCCAGAGCCCGTCCGGACACCGGAGACATCGCCGTCAGGACCGAGCATACTGAAGGCCTCACGAGAGGCCGTCATGTGATGCGTGGCCCCGGAGTCGATGATCCAGGTCTCAGCAGGGTCCTGGACCGGGGTCGCTAGATCGCTAACGGTCACATGGCAGCAGCCGAGGGACGCGGACGCGGTGGACGGAGGCGCGAAACGGGACTGCCAATCGTCAAGCCAGGTAACATCATCAAGAAGAGAGGCGGAGGAGGCCACGGGCGACGACGAGACAGACGAGGAAATGGGACACGACCGCAGCTCAGTCTCAATCATGCAGGGCGGGGTAGGAGAGCAGGAGATGACGTAACTCGCATTTCCCTAGGGAGGAGGGCGAGGCAGGCCGAGCTGGAGCGCGATAAACTGCTCCAGCTGGCGCTCACGGGAGGAGGGCCCGGGAGTGTAGACGGAGTGCGGAGTAACGGCGCCGGAGCCCGGGTAGTAGGAGGGCTGCGCCGTTGAAGGGAGCGGGGACGCCGACAGCTGCGGGTAGTACTGTTGCGGCGCGGGTGTCTGCGGGACAGGCGGAGCTGTCGGAGTGGCAGAGCCGCTGGACGAGGTCAAAGTGGTCGGGCCAGCAGCGGCGACGGCGGCAGAGGCAAGGCGGCGCTCCCGCTGGCGCCGCATGGTAGCGATGACGCGCGCCTCGTCCGTCGGGAGAGGGCACGTGTACCACCCGTGCCCGGGCTGACCACAGTTGTGGCAGACCGAGCCACCACCGCTAGACCCGGTCGACGACTATTGTTGCTGCTGTTGCTGCTGACCCTTGCCCTTCTTGTTCCGGTGCTTCTTCTTCTTCCCCGACGACGATGAGGTTGCTGCGGCGGGGGAGGCAACGGCCACGGAGGCAACGGTAGGGGAGGCGACAGCAGGGGAGGCGACAGCAGGGGAGGCGACGGCAGGGGATGCAAGCACCTCCGCACGATGGAGCTGGGACTCCTGGCGAGCTTCCTCAATGCGGAGGAAGAGCTCGTATGCCCAGGGCATGAGGGTGCCCTGGGTCGCCATGGTGGAGAGGACGTCCTGGGGGTAGTGGACGAGGACGTCGGCATAGTCGCTGGTGGCGCCGCGCTTGATGGTGAGGAGCGCGGACAGAGGGGGCGGAGCCGATGTGCCAAGACGACGGAGGATGTCCTCCGCCCGCTGCCAGTAGGCAGTGACCGTCTCGGTGTCTCCCATGTGCAGGGAGTTGAACTCCCGGAGCAGACGGCTGATCTCAGCGTCGCTGGACAGGCGATGAGGCTTGGTGAGGACGTGCCAGGCGGTTGCAGGGTCTAGGGTGTCGCCAGCCGTGACATCGCCGAGGAAAGGCTCTAAGGCCAGGCGGGAAGTTGGAGGGGCGACTGGGACAAGGGCACGGACGGCGCGACCAGCGTCATACAACTGGTCGGCCTGGGTGGGGTCGTAAGGGAGGGTGTAGTATGCCCACAGGCCCTCACCCTGCGCCCAGATCCGGAAGCTGAGCTCCCAGCTCCGGAACTGCTCGACGGCCTGAAGCGGCGGGGGCGGCGTCTCATAGTCCTTCTGCCTGCGGCCGGCACCCAAAGTGGGGCCAAGGACGGAAGTGACTGTCTGCCGCTGGCGCTGAGTCTGCTGCTGTGCCAGGTAGTACGTGGCAGCAGACACAGCTGGGTTGGCGTGCCCTGGAGGGACGAATGGCGGTGGACCACTAGTGGCAGTCCGGGCGGCTACAGGCTGTAGCGTTGCAAGCTGCTGCGTCAAGGCGGCAAGCTGTTGCTGAAGAGCAGCGAGGGGATCAGGATTGCCGCCGACGACACCAGCGGGCTGCAGCAGCTGCTATTGCTGCCGCTACTGCTACTGCTGCAACGGCGGCGGCGGCTGCTGCTGCTGCTGCTGCTGCTGCTGTTGCTGCTGCTGCTGCTGCTGTTGCTGCTGCTGCTGCTGCTGCTGCTGCTGCTGCTGCTGCTGTTGCTGCTGCTGCTGCTGCTGCTGGTGCTGGTGCTGCTGTTGTTGCTGCTGCTGCAGCGGCGGCTGCGGCTGCTGCTGCTATTGCTGCTGCTGCTGTTGTTGCTACTGCTGCTGCTGCTGCTGTTGCTGCTACTGCAGGCGCTGCAAGAAAGGAGGGGTAGGGGTCCCCCCAACAGAGGAGGACCCCTCTCCACTTGGGCTACCTTCCATTGGTGTCCCTTGTGTGTTTTGTTTTGTCCCCTTTTTTCTCTTTTTTTTTGTGTTTTGTTTTGTCTTTGCTGATCACAGCAGGGGTGGTGGGAGTTCTACCCTCCCCTTGGCTTTTTCTCCCTTCCCTTTCTCCCCCCCCTTTTGTTTTTTTTTTTTCCTTTTTCTTTTTGTTGATGACTTCAGCAGTGACGTCAGCAGCGGGATGCTGACGTCAGCAGTAGTATTGGGGGCCGCCGCTGTTGCTGTTGGTGCTGCTGCAGACGCTGTAGCTGCTGTTGTTGCTGTTGCTATGGCTTGCGGCGGCTGTTGGTGCTGCTGCCGCTGCGGCTGCGGCTGCAGGTGCTGCTGATGCAGGTGCTGCTGCAGCTGCTACTCTGGCTGCTGCAACTGCTGCTGCTGCTGCTGTGGCTGTGGCTGCTATTGCAGCTGCTGCGGCTGGGGCTGCTGCTGCGGCTGCAGTTGCTGTGGCTGCAGTGGCAGCTGCAGCGGCAGCTGCTGCAAGCTGCTGCGGCTGCTAAGGCTGCTGCTGCTGCTGCTGCTGCAGCTGCTGCTGCTGCTGCTGCAGCTGCTACTGCTGCTGCTGCTGCAGCTGCTGCT